>PVIR01011027.1:0-48315 GCA_004026965.1 Petromus typicus | reverse complement strand
GCGAGTCGTGAACCAATGGAGTGCTGGGGGGTAGTTCACGGGTTGTTTAAAGGGGCTTCCTGAAGGCCTGGGCCAAGTGCAGTACCCAACATTGAGAACAGGGGCACAAGGCCATCGAGCTGTAGGTCTGAATCTTTAGAAGTTGTAGATAACTAGACGCTGCCAATACAGCTGCTTACCTCCAATCTTGACCAGTGTGGCCTTGTAGCAAATTCACAGGCCAAGTGTAAGTTTAGGGAGCTCCAGTTCTTCTGTGCTTTATTACTGCTCCACAGCTTTGCTGTCTACCTCTCCGTGTGGACTGTGAGGACCTTGTCTGTATCAGATCACCCATGCCAGGTGCCAAAGCTGCCACAAACCAAACCAGCAGCGCCCACCAGTGCTGGAGTTTCCTCCTGAGAGAATGGGTGCTGAGCTGATGCAAATGCGCTGGGCTACTTATCAGGAAATCATGGGCTCTATTACCTGGAATTTGGACTTGAGGACTTAGCCCTGGGGAAGGATGCTCACAGAGAAGGCTCAGAGGAGGATTTTTAAAAATTCAAATCTTTATCGGTACATTATATATACACATCATGATCACACTCAACATTGAGAATTTATACCAGTATATGACACAACGTAATTCTCATTCTTTCCCATTCCCCTACCCAGCCTACACCCCTCAACCCTGTATTTGTTTCCTTTTTTATCACCATCAGAGGACTTTTAAAATAGGGTCCAAGAAAGACACTTCTGTTGCTCTGGTCTAAGGGTGTTACTGTCTTTGAGGAAATACAGCAGAAAAACCAGATGAAACAAATCAGGCAAAGACCAAGAGGTTAGCAGTGATAACACGCTGCAGCCGAAGTGAACCTTGGCAACTCTGAGCTCACAGAAGCCAGATGGAGCGGTTCAGGTGTGATGTAATCCCCTCGCTGGGCATGTCCACAAGGTGGAAGTGTGTGAAGAGATGGGAAGTGACCCAGGGGTTGCCAGGAGCAGAAGATGGAGTATAGGGAAGACAGCAAAAGGGCAAGGTGTTTCCTTCTGAGATGAAAGTAACTTAAAATTAACAGTGGCAATGTACAGATCTGTGCATATATTAAAAACTATTGAGCTATGTGTTCCACATGCATGAAATGTATCACCTGTGAAATACACCAGTAAAACAGCTAAAGAAACAAGATGAAAGCAGCTCAGCCCTTCAGATGACAGCCACAGCTACCTGTGGAGCTCCATGACTCACTGTGAGGGAGACAAGAGAAAGGAAGTGAAGCGGAAGCACCGGCCCCAGGGAATTTCCCAATCTCGCCAGTGCTTCATTTTCTTCATCTACAAGCTAACGATGGCAACGTTCAGAGCAGTCTTATGAAGGGAAATAAATGAGCTTATGTAATATTGTAAAGAGCAGACAATAATTTTCACCATAAGTTAAATATTACAGACTCAGCATACCTTTAAGACACAGGTAGATTCAATGAAAACTAATACAGAGTTCTCTGAGGTTTATAAGACATGAAGTGTCCATCCATGCTAAGAGCAGTGATATTTCTTAGGAGTCAGCTGGGAGAATCCATTTTGGACAAGCTGTCAAGCCCAATCACATGGAAACATGGATCAAATCTATATCCTCTTCATGGTGGAGAGCACAGAGAGCATGCAGGTGACAGGATCCCAGCAGATAATGTGTGTGTGTGTGTGTGTGTGTGTGTGTGTGTGTGTGTATGCACGCATGCCCACAGGGAGAAACTTGAATTAGTGTGGAGTGTTTTTAAATTCTTAGTACCGAACATTTCAGGCCACACCACACAGGCTATGTAAAGAGGACATCCCACGAAGGCAGGAAACACGACAGCTTGGGGAACTGCGTATGTTCTGTGAGAACTGAAGGTCACGTCTTCTCATGTGGGTGGAAAAGCCTGTCAATGGGTGTGACCATGCGAACTGCCAGCTGTTCGAGGTCCTGCACCCAAGACCAGACAGCTGGGGTTGTGTTTTGTAAGATATTGGAAGAGTTTGAAGCTATGGAAGGATATGATCAAGATTGTGCTCTAGAAAGACCACTCTACTTAGGGAGAAGAGAAAGACACCAGAGAAAATGAAAACAAGAAAGAAGCGGAAGGCTACTGCCTTCTTGAACACAAGAACATAGAAAGGCATGAAAAATGAAAAAATACAACCCACAAGATCACACTGAAGCAGTGAGGATAGTGATAGGATCAGATATCAGAAGTTTTTGGCAGGAGTGACAGGAGTGGGTTGCAGTATCATGTAATACAAAAGGAACAATTGAATGAAAATATGTGAAAATAATTGTGCCTGTAAGTTGGCAGTCATGTCCAGTATTCTAGGGTATGAAGCAAGCAGGAATCTAGAAAAGATCTGCTCAGGGATGGAAGGATTTTGACGTCAGCGTTCTCTGCACTTTCTCTTTGTGCACGCTTTACTGGTGGCTGGATGAGAGTCAACCTTTGCAAAGAGATCTTAGCTCAGTAGTCAGACATAAACAACAGGTCCCAGGAGGTGGTGGATAGTCCCCAAATTGGTTACTCTATGGACTCAGGTGTAGTGAGCCTACTAGAATGATAGGATTGGTTTCCAAAAAGTAGGAATGATTTATTCAGGTCACACTGGTGAGAAGACTAACATGGGCAAGGAAGGAGTTAGTATGTTACTGGAGTCTGCTGGGGGAACAGTACTTGGGATGTTTGCCAAAAGAGTGTGTTCTTAACCTGCAGCCAAGATTCAGTTTTCCCTTGTGCTCAAGAGCATCCTTTGTGAGATTAAAAGTGAAAAAGGTTTTAGAAGAGTATCACAGAAGTGCCAGGAGACAAGAGTCAGATACTATTCTGAGAGCCAAAATCAGGGCTTTCCCACCTAAGGTGTCACATCACAGCACCCAGGATGCACAGCGCTGGACATCATGAGCAGACACTGTGTTTCATAGAGAATTTCATGGAGAGCTGAACTTGAGCTTCATCCATCCTACCTTCCTAGGAATCAGTGTCTTAGATGTGGCTTCTCAAGATCATTCAGATAAAATTTTACACAAGTTATTCACACAAATTATTGGTAGTCTAAATTCAGATTCTCTAGTTATTTTCCTGGGAAAAATGCATTTATTACTTGGGATGTGATAAAATAAGGGAGGGTTTTCCAATATACCAGATAGGCTTAAATGAAAATAGTCCTAGGCTAGGCCATCAGAAGCCACAGCATAAGATCCTACTGTACAAGTTGGATTTTAGAGATATACATCCAGTTGTCTTTCTAGGAAATTGTCAGTGTGCTACAGAAGAACTTCAAGTCCATCTGCACCTTGGCAGTGTGAGAACGATAGATCCTGGAACTTGGATTCTGCCGGGGTGAGTGTTGGGGGGAGTGGCAGGAGTTTGGAAGCCTGCACCTGGAATTTCCACTTCCTGTGGATGTGCCTGGGGGGCATTTTATTTCACGTCCGTCTTCTTCTTCCTTTTTGGTGCACTGTTAGGACAGTATCAGAACTTATACCTGGACAGAGGATTGGGTGATGTGATGAATGCACAGCGAGTGCACAGCTAAACAAGCATGCTTCGAGGCTGGGCAGAGCCTCCAATTAATTTCTTATTCATGACTCTTCCCCTCAGAATCAGCACCACAGTTGTTTCCCATTACCACGAACATCAAAACCTCTGTTTTGCTCCGCCCTCTGACCAGCTTCCCTTCTGCCCGCTGTCTCAGAAGAGGGCAGTAGAGCACACTCAGAAGCCCAATTCGGCAGCACAGCTCCCGCCTCACTTATCTGAATCCTACCAGCAATAGAACAGTAATTGTTCAGAGAAACTGCAAATGAAAATGTGAGTGAGGACAGGAGATAGGGCTCCAATTGATCTCAATTACTGTCATGAAATTGAGTCTTCTGTCCGACATCTAAATTTAATGCTTCTTTCTCCCGGAGGATTTGTCCCTGCTCTCGGCCTCCTATTGTATCTGGGGTTGGCCTGTCACCATCTGTGATGTCTGTACCATCACAGTGATGAGATTGTTGTCCTACACCTTGCATTTCCTAGATCCCTCCCTTCATCTCTGACATTCAGAGACGAAGCTTTTCATTTTCTCTGGTTCAGCACCCAGGGAAAAAGAATATTGTGTGTTGGCATCCAAATAATTGATTTCCATCTATGAGCAAGAAGACAATTTTTCAAAACCTAAACAAGATAAAAGTAGGCTTTGCCCAAAGGATGAAAACGTATTCCAAAGTGAATTATTTCCTTCTTTATGTGGGTGCAATTAGGAGAGTTAATGATGGGTAATTTTCCTCATGCATATGCTTTCGTTAGGCTGATTTATAAGGAGGCATAAACATAATTAGGTGTGCATATGCGCCCTCACAGCTTAATGGGCCCTGCATTGCTGGTAATTAGGAGGCTCAGCACGCTGCTGATATGTCATTTTTCAGACTCAGGTGGGGGAAGCATTTTGGATTGACTATCCCCAGGAAATGACATGGAGGTGAAAGTATATGGCTACAGAAATTCAGAAATAGTAGCGTCTTAGGAGACATTCACCATCTGTTTTCTTCTTAAATAGATTCAATAGACTTAGAAAATGAATCTCCTGAAGTAGGCATTCCTTTGCTGTGAGTTGTAAAGTTCTCCATATTTAGAAATTAGGGGACTTAGGGTACTTCAAAACCAGAAGTACATAAAAAAAAATCTTAGAGATAAGCTTGTTTAAACTCAGAAACTTGGTTGTCCTTAAGAGAGTTGGTATCTCTCTCTAAATGAAAAAGAAAAAAACCGTCCCTTTTGCAGTTTCTGAGATGCCTTGATGTGAGTTGGCTGAAGACAATAGAATGCCGGTTGGTGTGGAGCCCGCTTCACCCTGGAATTTCAGCTTTCCTGTCGAAGCACCTGCCACCCAGCCGAGGAGGCCTTGGGCACTGTAACAATTCAGCGTCTCCTCTCCCGGAGTAAGACTGTGGACATGGTGACCACAGAGCAGGTTCTGGGCGTGTGGCTCCTTTCGTGCTGCTGTACATCCATGAGGATGGCTCTGAGTGGCCACCCAGGAGGACACGGCTATGGAGGGCCGCTGAGGTGGAGAAGTAGTGTCAAAGAGCGTCAGCGCTGGCACTGAACAAAGATTCAGAAGAAAACCAACCTGAGAACGTTTCTGCAATTATTTTTTAACTGTTTAGCTGCTAGAAACAGGACGTCCCGTTCATCAGTGCACAGGGACCCACATGTTGCTGGCCTCTCCAGTGCAGAGCAGACCTCCACTCCCGAGTCAGCACTCCTGGCATTGTTTGCTCACTTTCCCCTTTCCTCTGGAATGGAGACCGGCTCTGCCTTGGGGCTACATCTGCGTACTCTGTGTTGCGCAGGAGAGACTTTAGAGAAGTTATTATCTCGCTCTAAATGAAAAAAACGCCTCGCTTTTGCACTGACGTTGCAATAATTAATCTCAGAAAAGACAGGTTTTATGCCTTTCTAGTTATTGGAACTTCCAGGTTTTTTCTTTTTTAAAAAAAAGAAATAAGCAAATGAGTAGATGGTGAAGGCAGCTCTGTCTCAGCAGGAGCCTGTGATGACAGAGGAAGTCCACACTGGCTGGCGGAAGACCTGCCATGTCCCAGCACTGGAAGAGAAGCCGTATCCTTTCTTTCCATCTGCTTGTCACCTAGAAAAGACAGTCTTATAAAATTAGCTTCATGAAAATCAGAGTGCTGAGAAATTGAGGGAGCAATTGCATAGCTCAAAGGCGTGAGGACAGATTCAAACTAAAGAGTTGGTTTGCCTTTACTGACCCTTTCCTGTATGTCAGGGTCCAGGGGCTGCTTGGGGGAAAAAAACCAAAACAAAACATCACGGCCCCAGTTTTGAGATATGGGAGGAGAGAGTGAAAAAAGCCAAGGTACTGAGCGTGCTGCTGCCGCTGACGTCCTGGGGGGCTGGTGTGCACTGAACTTTGAAGCGGGCTCCCCCGCTCGCAGCCCAGCGGGTCTCAGCTGTGGCCCCGGCCTAGGCATTGGGGACATCAGGAAATGTTAGCAAGGCTCCCTCCCTACATCTTCGTCTCTCTGTGGTGCCCAGCAGCATGCCTAGGACGCCCTCCAGACAGCACTGAAGGATCTAGAATGAGAGCCTGGGACACACTGGGTCACCATGCTCCTCCTCCCCCTTTGGCTGCTCCTCATTGATTTATTTCACTCAGTGTTATTGTTGGGCACGTTGATTTTTCTGTGAAAATGGCTCAAGCGCATTCTCTGTAGCAGAGCAGCATTTACCATGCATAAACACCACTCTTCTTTGTCCATCTGTGTGCCTATGAACACACACTCTACGGATTTAGGTATTATGAGTTACCACATTATTTCTCTTACATGAGAGACTCAAAGTTTAAAAAATTGATGAGCAAAAAATAAAATATACCAATAAAATCAATTTTTTTAAAATTATCTTTATTGGTACATTAAATATACACATCATGATTGCACTTTTGAAGAGCAGGCAGATAGAGCTTTTGCAGCTGGAGAGAAGCCCAAGAGCTGGAGAGAGGTGTGGAGCGAGGATCTAAAAGGATCAGGATGTGTTAGGACATTTTTCAGCTCCCACGACAGACGTAATCACTCTATACGGCGAACACGCACAATAAAATTTTAAAAAACTATTGAATACCTACTGTGACTCAAACATTCTACTTATTTTTTTCCTGTATCGTAACTGTTTAGTTCTTATAAAAATCTACTGAAGCATGTACTTTGCTTAATTTCACAAATGATAAAACTGAAAGTCAGAGACTGAATAACTAGTGTGTTTTCATCTCTCTTTCCCACAAGAAGGAATCCCGGTGGGATTTCCTCACTGCCTGTCCTACCCTTCTGTCCACCACACCCGGACACAGCAGAAGGAGATCTAGGCCAAGTAAGGACCAGGATGGCAGAGGGAGTAACCACATCCATTAAATGGAATAGGCAGGTTTTACACTGTGCTCTTGACCTCAGAAAAGGCCAAATTTCACATCCTCCAGGGGTTTATTTGTATGGTTTCCACTGACTCCCTCACTCACAGGGTTAGTTGTACTGTATGCTACAGTTTCATCCAAGCACAGGTCCTGAAGACCTGCAAGGACTAATGTGAATTAACTCTGTGCGTCTGTGTCTGTCATTTGCTATTGTGTGTGTGTGTGCGTGTGTGTATGCACACATGTGCACATATCCGTGTGGTGCTGGGACTGAACTCCTAGGAGAGTCCAGTGCCCTACTCCAGAGCTACACTAACAACCTTCTTACTTTATTTGTACATTTAATTAAATGAACGCCATGTATTCATTCAAAAGATACAAAGTAACAAACTGAAAGTATAAATAGCATCACCAAAGAATGATTTAAACACTATTTTTTATAGCACGGGGGATTGAACCTGAGGCTTTCACGTTAACTACTACACTTGCACTTCTTTTTATTGTTTATTTTGAGATAGAGTGTCAGTAAATCAGAAAATCTCCCAGAACAGGCTTTAATTTATGATCATCCTGTCTCAGCCTCCCACAGTGCTGGGGTTACAGATCTGCATCATCATGTTCAATTAACTTATACATATTTTAAAAACATATATTGCAATAATATTTTATTGAGTCCATAATGTTGCATTATAAAAATATAATGTAATGTTGGTGATATCACAGACTAGCTTGAACAGACATGATATGTTATTTAACCATTCACCCATGATAAAGTAGGTACATTGTTGTAGTAATTCACCGTTATCCAAGAGCTGTTCAGGACATTCTTGTTACTTTATATTTATGTGTATATATGTCCATTACTTTAGGATAAATTTCTTGAGAGTTGCTGAACTTAATAATATGGAACCTTAATAAGATTTATGATACTAACAAATTAATTTTCACTTGAAACTATGTAACTGTTTTAAAAAAACTCTCAATTTGATATTCTAATCCAGTAAGGGTGCAGTGTATGCTTAGTTAATATGGCTAATTTTCTGATTTTTCTATAATGGAAACCAAGGCTGAATGAGGTCGACAGCACGTCTGACTCCCACCCCTAGCCTGTGGCGGAGAAGAAGGTCAGGCCCAGGGCACCTGTGCGCAGCCTCGGTTTCCGTTCCCTGCTCCCAGCCTTCTAAGCAGCGGACTTCCCTCAGCTGAGCAGCCCAGTACACACTTGACAGTTCAATTTGTAATTTGTCTAGAAACAGCAAGATCTTGCAAGGATAAGTGTCTGTCCACTTCTGGCTCATTGCTATCCCAACTCAACTTTCTGACTTTCACTTGAAAGCATCTTGCTGGCAGGCACTCACACAGCTCCAAGCTGTCACCCCCGCCGGCCTGGCCTGCTTTGCAGAGGGCACTCAAAATTGCAAGCCACGGCAGCTCACTTCTGAGACTGGAAATTATATTACCATTTTCTATAAAAATATTGAGACATGCACAGTCATCAAACCAAAAGAGGTTGTTATATCCCATTTTCTAAAATTGCAGTGGAGAGAGAGCTTTCTCCCTCTGGATGCCACACTGCCTACTTTTTTTTTTCTTCCCTTTTTAGTGCCTTTTCAGCTTAGAGAAACTGGTTATCCTCACAGTGGATTTCCTCTGGTGGTAAAGTGCTTTGCCCATGGGGTGTTGATAAGTTGATTGTTATCCTCATTATAGAAATAAAAAGAAATCTGATACAGACTGATGCATAATAGACAGTGATTGGGAAGCAGTACTTCAAATTCTGTTTCAGTGTCAGGGTTAGACTTCTGGACAGCAGGATACTACATTTTTTACTTTGGCCCATAACAATCATCTTATTTCCTTATAGAATTTCATTATATATATGCATACATATATACAAATAATAGAGCATTATTTGTAGAAGATATAAATATTTTATTTATACATAGAATGAAGAGTGTGTATGTATTTATATGTTCTTTATATATATATTTTTAAAATCCACTTTGTGGTGGGGACACACAGAGACAGAGAAAGAAAAAGAACTTTTCAAAGATTCCATTCCATGCACAAGGGTGAGCAACTTTCCTCGTGGAATAGTGGGCCAGGTAACCCACTCGGTGAATATTTTAGACTAGTTTGTTCAGGAGAACAAAAGATCTAACACGCCTTCTGCCATCGCTGGGTGACTGAGACTTGCCCTGGTCTGACTTCTTACTCCGCACTGTTCCACACTTGGTGCTAGTGTCCCACCCAAAAGCTTAGTGGTCGCCTGCGTATGAGAAGGACTGGGTAGTCTCAACCCTTCTACTTCAGCACTTCTCAAAGCCTGTGCTCTGCATGTCTGTGTAATGACTAAACCTGGGACACAGGGTGACAGCTGAGCCCTCTCCTCCAGCTGTCCTCCTTCCCTGTTGGGCAAACCCTGCCAGACCCACTGAGAAATGCCCACTGCTCCTTCCTGAGAGCTGTGTGCAGTCCCTCCACTCTTGCTGGAGTAGCTCCCTCTTTTTCCCCAGTTGAACATGTTTCCTGCTTTTTGGAGACATTTTAAGTATCTTTTTTAAAAGTCTGTGTTCGTGTTAAAAGAGACCGGCTATGTACTCGAGAGTGGTATGAACAGTGGACTCTAATGGCAATTTGCAGATTTTTTTTTTCTGGAAGAGGAAGCAGTTCTCACGAAGGACAAACTGTCAGAGATAGGACAAAATCAGAAAGTACAAAGCTAGAAAGTGAAGAGCAAAATTTTCAATGAGTGAAACACTGGTGGGAACTTTCAACAGCACTAAATTGTACAGAGAAGACAATCACCGGGAGAAAAGAAGACTTGTGACTATAAACACAGTGTCTCAGTTCTTTTGAGGTCGTGCCACAAAATGCTTTGGAGCCACTTGGGAGCCACTTCGGAGACTGAGGATACAGTGAGGATCAAGCCAAGGGTAGGTGTAAATGAATCTGAAGATCTCACAGAATCCTAGAAGACACAAAAACTGATATAGAAATAAATTCCGCACCAGGCCCAGCAACTCCATTGATAAGAAAATTGCAAGTAGAAGAAACAGAGAAACATGTGCCCTGAGAAGAATCACCAGTGCTGGGCATCATACCATGAGCCTGAGCCCTATACAATGGAAATGATTCAGATTCTAGAAGAAGAATAGAGTTAGGTAAGTGACAGCTTGCATTGCATTGAGTACTGTACTTTTCACAGCTATAAGGCTTAGTAGTAATTGAATGATTTTTAAAAGCTGACCACTCAAATATGATGTGATTAGATCTATGATAAACATATAAAGCAAAATAGAAGGGAAAAATGTAATAGCTCTCTCTGGATTATGTATTTATAGATAATGGTTGCAACCTTTTGATCAGTATCTTGCATGCAAAGTTTCTCCATGAACAAAAATTTACTTCATATTTAAAATAACATCAGGAACATTAGCTCTGGTTTCTATTCTGCTATTCTTTGTATCTGAAGTCATTTAATCTTTCTTATACTTGAGGAAGGGTATATGTAGTCATTGACAGACCCCAATGCCATCCTTCCAGAGTTCACATTCCAGGGACTGGCTTACTAACTGGGTGATTTGTAAACCACGTACTCTCTTTATTCTCTGGTCTCCATATGTAAAGGAAGATTAATAATCAAACTCAATGTGTGGAGACATGAAGGAAATCAAATAAGGTGACACAAGTTTCATAGAGGGATGCATGGTGGCCTAAGGGTAAATCCTCAATATTTGATTTCACTATGAGTAACTTTGAAACAGGGACGTGTACCTCCACACAGAACGGGGAAAATTAACATTAATTTCATGGGTCCCCTCAGAATTACAGCTACTACGTTTTCAGTGTCTCTGTGGGGATCAGGCACAGAGGGAAACACTAGCACCCCTCTTTCCCTTTCATATGTGAAGAGCCAGCTCTGCCTCCGGGAGAAGCAGGAGAAGGGCTGGGCTGCGCGGCAGTTCGCATTCATGGAGGCAGCTTGGTGTTTTTTATAACAAGAAATCCCAGAAACCTATTTGTCACAGACACAAGATTTCTGCTTCCCTTGCCCTTTGCCAAATGGACCTATTTTTTCTTGCTAATGCAGTTCTCTTGAAGGATTTTATTTGTGAGGCAGCTGAGCTAGAACAAATCACATTTGGTTGGGAAGGCCCAAGGAAGGAAGCCCCTCAGGCGCTTCTCCTGCAGGTCCTGATGGGCGACATGCGAAAGGGGCTGTACTCAGACTCTGAAGGGGAGCTGCCTGGCCAGCAGGGGCACTGCAGAGAGTGCCCTCGGGTAGAGGAGAGAGGAGGAGGTAAGCACAGTGCCCAGGGTGGGATACACAGTGTACAAAGCAATAAAACCTACAACAACGAGCCGGTTAAAATGGAGACTCCTCACGGACTCGATAGCATGCTTTATTTACTCTTTAGGAGGAAAATATGGGAAAAATCAGTACGTTTTTCTGGCTTCAGGTTCTCCAACTTGGAGTGAAGAACAGGAACAATCAGAGCACACATTTGCCGGATGGTGAGTGAGAGGACGGACACTAAGATCGGACAGAGCGGCCCTTCCGTGGGCAGGTTATCGGAGTGGTCTGTCCCCTCTCCACAGGTGGCGCTTATTCTCTTTCTTGGCTGCATGTTCCCAGGGTCATCTTGGGAGGGGCTGGGCACTCACCCGGGCTTTCCCAGGGAGCCAGGGCTTTACCACTTGGAGCAGACAGGTTCTGCGATCAAGCCTGGAGAGTCCAAGGACCAGGCTCCAAGTAGGCAAATTCGAACGGATCAGCCAATGACTTGACAGATGCTTCAGCCAGTTAGTTGGGTTCTACCATGGGGTTATTTTGGTCTTCCTGGTTGACAAGAAGTCAGTACATCTGAGCTGCAAACCCAGTTCTGCCATCATTTTATAGGGTACTTTGGATAAACAGATATCCTATATATTTATTCCTGTGTCATGAGAGCTGCAGTGAATTGTTCAGTGTGACAGCTGAACAGATTCCTAACACTCTGTGTTATTTTAAATCCAGGTACATTCTGATTACATGAATTTTGTGACAGTATCTCCCTTCAGGTCATTTTTGGAGTTGAATATTTCTTTCTTTCTTTCTGCAGTCTTTAGTGCTATCTACAAATGAGAACGGTGCCATCTACCCCAGTGACTGGTGAGGATCAAATTGAATCTGGAGCTCACAAGCTAGGTCCTGGGAAGGCGCTGATCTTTGGCCATTGTGCCTCTGCTGTGTTCTAGCTGTTCTGAGTAATATCTAGACTCTACTCTCAGGCCATATGTACTCAATCTTTGGGGAAACCATGGACAATCTCGAGGTCAAAGATCATCCACGATTTGTGTTTGTTTAGTAAAACTGAATCCACAGATCTGGCTGATTTCCTGGACCTGTACATATGTGTCATATTACGTTCTAGTCATTGAGACACAGCAGGAAACACCCACAACTTGAAGAAGGAGAAGGTCTTCTTTGGCCCAAAGTTTGTAGAAGTTTCTGTCCACAGACAGTTGGCTTCAAAGGGGATAATAGAAGTTGGCAAAAGGAGTAACAGAAGAGAAACAGCCTATGGCGTGGCAGCAGGAGGCACAGAGAGAGATCAAAGGAGGGAGGGAGACAGATCCCTCCTTCCGGGCCACACCCCCAGTGACCTCTTCTTCCAATCAGGCTTCATCTTCCAAATCACATTCAGCTATAACCTCGTAGTGGACTAATGCATTGATGAGTAGCCACACTGTCATGATCCAAACACATCCCAGAAGCCTTAGCTATGAGAGCTGAGGCTTGGGGGAGGGGCGTCCAGATACGCAGCCTAACACTGAGGCAGTGTTTCAGACACTGTTTCAGAGCTGTGTTCCTCTTGGACACTGCACTGTGTGATGTCTTCCTTGGGCTACACAGAGTTCATTCAGGTTCAGTAAATCATAGTTCTGAAATTTCCTATTTTAATGGACTTTAAAAGTATTTTTGAGAAAAGCACAATATAGAAAAAAGGACAGTTGTGATTTAGATGGGTAAAGATGTAGCTAATTAACACACAAACAACAGGAAGATATTAAAGAGCTCAAAAAAATAGACAAGATTTAATTTCTTACCATTTTCAAGTTACCAAAATAGGATATACTTAATTAATAAATGTAATAAAAGCAAAAACAGTCCAAGAATACGTCATCTATTATTCTACAACCCAAAGAGAGCTTAGGTTTACATTTCAGAACATTGTCTTTTAATAATAAATGATTCTCATTATCATGAAGGCATAATTTAAACTCAGCATGTATATGCACAACAAAGTTCTTTGCAGGGCCTTGTAACTGACTGAGTGATCTGTCTCCTACAAAAGTACTGTGTTGAGGTCGCTTCCCCTGTGTGGTGACATTGGGGAAGTGGAGGGGTTAGTGCAGTCACAAAAGTCCTTCCTGGAGCAGCTTAGTGGCCTGATGTAACAGACCTCAGGATCCTCTCTTCTTCTTCTCACATGTACATTTATAGTCAGAAGAAAACCGTCTATGAACCATGAGACAAACCCTCACTTGACGTCCGTCTGACCAGAGATCTTAACCATGGCCTTTCTACCCTCAGGAACTATGGGAAAAAAATTTTCTTATCCATGATCCATCCAGTCTTTGGTGCCTTTAAATACCAACGTTTGACTAAGACATTCATTTACATTATTTTCCCTTTTAAATCCTTTCTAGGTTCTCACGCAGGCCATTCGTTTTCAAAATAAGGTGGGCACAGGAAAGCAAAAAGATGTATGCACTGTCCTTATTTGGCTTGGAGGAGAAAGAAAAGAGCCTGATCCTGTAGCCTATTTGAGTCAAATTAGACATGGGGGCCAATTAAAATTTATCTCTGTGGTGACAGTACTGTGTCTTCTGAAATAGACCCCGGGCTCCCTTTCTTCAAAGCCTGCAACTGACACATATATCAGACTGTTTTTATTGTAGTGATTGAAAAATGGGAACAAAAGTGAGAGGAAAGAACCAGAAAGATTTCAGAAACTGTTGGGGTTACCCCTGGCTTTCTGAAGCCAAGCTTGTGGTGAAGAATCACTGCCTGGTTTCCTGGTGGTACATCAAAAGAAGCACGTGGCGAGGCACCAGAGGGGTGAGTGCTGGGGAACCTTGAGGAGCCTGCTCATGGGGAAGCCAGGAGGGAGACCGACTTCCGGTGAGCTCAGAGGACAGCAGATCAGCAAAATTAAGACAAAGCATTGCCAACCGGAAGAAATTGTGTTGTCTCTATAACAGGGAATCTACAAAGACTTCTTAACTGCCCCCAGATCAAAGCGTTCGCACGTCTCCTCTCTCACTGTCCATTAACACAGTGACACCCACATCCACAGGGCAAGAGGGACAGGTTACGATGATCTTTGCTCCCTCCGAAAATTTCTAATCCCATGCTTCCATTTGACACACATTCCCTACCAGGATTCTTGGCTTCTCATGTTCTAAAAATTCAAAATTATAAATTTTATTTCTAGAGAACTCACCATATCATGCTTGCTTTGATACAGTCTGATCTCTCACAGGGCTGCTGTCCAGGGTTTGGTGAAGGGACTGCTCATCACACATGTTCCCAGCCCATGAAAGGGCAAGAAAAGCTTTCCAGAATGTGTATGTCAGAGGAGATCAGCAAGCCCACCTTGCCTTAGTGAGAAAGTTCATTTCTAACCTCATTTTGATGACTAGGCCCCGTGCTCTTGTTCTACTTACACAGATGGCTACTGGAGAGTACTCCTGAGCATCTGATCGGAAGCGTGAGGTGCAGCAGAGTTCAATGTGTGAAAACCAGCAGCAAGACCACTAGTCAGAACTGTAAGGAGCACGTGAGGCTCTTCTTTGACTAGAATGGGTGAGGTTCACCCCCGAGGGTCTGCTCTGTCAGTGGGAGCCATCTTGCCTTGAGTGTTTACCCCGAGAACTTCCAAGAGTGGAAAGACCTAGACAAGGGTAAAGAAACACAGAGACATTGTTCTTTCTCTTTTATTCCAGAAAGAAGTTTCTGGAAGACATGTTTCTCAGAAGCTTAGCTGGTAATGGTCTCTTCCCTGTGAAAGGCTGTGAAGTCTCCTAAGTCCAAGGCAATGTAGGAACCTGCATCAGAGCTGTCTTCAGCCCACACGGCTTCGGAAGCACTTTATAGCAATGTAAGTCCAAAAGTCCAAGATCATGTACGTTACTCTGGCTTCCTCTGGGAAACAACAGAGACAGAGACATGGTGGAGGTGGGGAAGAGAGAAAGAGAGAGATAGATAGACAGACAGACAGAGACAGGCAGAGAGACAGAGACACAGAGAGAGAGAGACAGAGAGAGTTTATTTTAAGAAATCAGCTCACATAGTGGTCATGGAGCCCTAGCATCTAACAAGCTCTACAGTGAGCAAGCTAGACAATCTGTGATGGAAGGTCCAGTCTAAGGACAACACCAGTGTCTGCTCTTCTCGATAGTCATGGAGTGAGAAGGAACTCTTGCTTCCTCACTTCTGTTTTCTTTTCTCTTCAGACCCCCATCAGATGAGTGGAGCCAATCTGCACAAGGGCGCTCAGTGTCCTTCCCCCAGCTACTGGCTCAGGTGTCAATCTCACTCTGGAACACTCCACAGACACTTGCAGTAGTGGGTGCCAAATGTCTTGCTAACCCATCATGTCAATGTAAAATTAGCTAGGAAAGTTTTGGCACTGATGGAGGTCAAACCCAGGATCTCGCATAAACACAGGCATCTGTGCTGAGTTATTCTCCGCTCTTCCATTGCAGGAGCTCAAACACATAGTTTCCCTACCGGAATCATTAAATATGGGCATGAAGTCTGGGCAAGAACTTGTAACACTCAGTCTTGGAGAAAAGGTAGTTTAAGGAGAAGAGGTCCTCTTGTTGCTACTGCATTGCATTTCCCCACAGTTGTGCCCTGAGGCTCCGCCTACCCACCGATTCTTCACTTATTCTTCAGCCTCCTCCCCTCCCCTATTCACAGCTGCTTTGTCAGTGACCTGCTCTCCTACCTAATTTGCTGAAGACAGTTTCCATCATATTTTTAAATAACCAGCACAGTAGCTTTCTCCTCTTGTGTATTTTCTGTGTGCCGAATTTTCCATATAATAACATGTGGGATCCTTGCAAACACCTTGTGAGAGATAATGATGTCTGTTTGCCAGGCACAGTTACTAAAAGGTGCAAGGGCTAACAAGCACTCCAGGCTACACAGCTCTGAACAGTGGCATCACGATTCAACCCCACATCCTCTGAGGCCAAAGTCTGTGGACGTCATGAGTCTGCCTGGGCTCCCTGCCCCCACCTCTCCAGATGGTTTGGGGAAAGACTACATAGCCGGCTTAAATGGAAATGTTCATCCTGATTTATTCTGGTAGCTCTGCATAGATCCAAACTCAGTGATCTTTTCCAAGCATTGGCGTACACAGAAGGACTGGAAATCTTCTGTGGCTTCTGTGTGAGCAACGAAGGGCTGCATTCTGTCCATAGTCACCATTCACTATTCATCATCAGAAACTTTCAGAAGCCCTGAAGGTTACGAGTGAAAACACAGTTATTTTAGGAGATGGCATTGTTCTCCAAAGCCACAGTAGGACCATTGCAGAATGATTTAATCTCAGATCTATATTCAGAGATGAATTCTTTCAGCTCAGTGACGCAGGTTTGTTAGTTGTGGTGTGTGTAGGAGGTGGGGAGATAAAAAGGGGGCAAGTATTCATTCTTATCTGTCTTACCCTCACCTTCTGATGGCTGCTTATTTCCCCTGTATTTCAGAAACTCAAAATCCTCATTTCAGCCTTGCATCTTATTTCATTTAAATTGTCATAGGAATTTTTCTCAATAAGGATGAAACTTTAAAGAAAATTGAAAACTGTAGGGGACTTGTATAATGAAATGCTTTTGCAAAAGATACAGGATTTTCCTCGGGTCTAATTTTCCTCCACAATCCAGGCGCCTTCCACTGGGGAGTTTGCTTTAGTATCAGATGCTCTCTGCTTCTGGAACTGTTCACCAAGGAAGATGCAGAGATTTGGTACAACAAGCTGTGGATGGGGGAGACAAGCATATAAAGAGATGATAGATGTTATTTGTGAGTATAGTGAGTTACTGGTCTTCATCCTTTCTCGGTAGTTAGACACTATTGGTTTCTAGGCAAATATTTTCTACCTTCTGGCTCTGAACTCCCCCAAGTTCAAAGCAGTCCACTGAAACTTTGCAGAGGTTTTTGAGTAAACTTTGTCTTCTTCATTTCTTCCATCATCCTGAGAAAGATGCATCATCTCAGAGTATGGACAGGCACATGGGGCAGCCCTGAGAGGAACCTACATACTAGGTTTCAACACAGCCAGACTCTGTCTACATGCTTCCTGTCCCAGTAATGAAGAAAAAGTGTTAGACCCCAAACACAGATCAAAACCTTCTTTCAAGGAACAAACGTTCATGTTTCAGGTTCAAGGTGGCTCATTACAACAAACTGGGGGGTTAAGATTATGTAAATCAAGCCAACAATTATCCCGGAACAGCAACATTCCACCCACAGTAACAGCCCCACACATTTAGACCGTGAACTTCAGCTTTTACTCACTCACTGAAGACTGACAGGATCCCCTGATCTTCCCATACTCTCTCACTTCGACTTAGCAACAGTGACAAGAGGGAGGCATTGCTGCACTCCACTTACTAAGGTTCAGAAAGGCTGGACAGTTGTCTTTAGCTCAGTCAACAGTTACAACTGAAGCAGAGATTTCCTATAGGCATGCTCTGCCACTTGCAAACATTTCCCTTTTTCACTTAGTCTTTAAAAAATCTGATATGTTTGTATTTCTAAAGTAGAACAGAGAAAAGTTATAATCATACTTTAACATTTCCTGCAACTTTTAATTTTCAGCATATTCAATAATTTTTTTTAAAGCATTCATCTTCTCTCTTGTAGATTGATATTGAAGATGTTTGGGATCATTCTTGCTGTTTTGAAGATTATGAGACCGACTCAGAAAGATGGCCTTAGTGTTACCTTTAATTTCTTTTCTTTTTTTAGGTTTTTTGAGACAGGGTCTCGCTTTGTAGTTCAGGCTGGCTCTGAGCTCAGCCTCCAACTCACATCACAATCCTCCTGCCTCTGCCTCCCGAGTGCTGGGATTACAGGAGTGAGCCACCACACCCGGCACTGTGGTATGTGGTACTGGTTGCTGCTGGGTGTGAGTCTCCACACCCAGTATAGGTATGTGGTTACCGGGGATCGAACCCATGTCCTTGCGCTTGCAAGACAGGCGCCGGAACCATTGAGCTAAATCCCCGGCCCAATGTTACCTTTACTTTCAACAAGGCTTAGAGAGGTTTCTTTCTGACTCTAGGACCCAGGCCTCCTGTAATTGAAAATTCCTTCACTGTTCCTCTGAGATGCGATTCTTCTACCAACCCCTTGCCAGTTCCATAATTCAAGAGTATCCTATTGGAGGGCCTGGAAGATATCCTTTTCCAAAAAAATCATTTTGAAAGATAGTGCCTATGAATACCAGCCTCGATGTGAGAGCTAGAGCCCAACTTTCACATTCTACCAAATGTCAGACTAGGGTGGTAGGTCCATTGACCAACCTCCCTGTGAAGTCCCCAGTAACTTCCCACCATCCCATGACCCCCCTACTTCAACAGCCTTGTAAAAGTCTGCTTTACCTGTTTGCCTGTTTACCTGCTTTACCTGCATTTTTTCTTTGACCTGAATCAAGGAGTAACCCATGAAAGAACACTCACTTCATAATGGCTGCCAATTAGAATCAGACTTATGAGGTCTGTGGGTACGAATCTCATGCGTTCTTTCATTGTCTTGTGTCTACTCATGGTCTTTGCTGTGAATATTTACTTCATTGCTTTCTTCCCCTCTTCCAGATTCCTCCTTTAGAAGGCTTGGTCTGTGGGCACCTCCGGCTATTATTCAGCATTGGGGGATTGGACTAGTGAGGCTCCATCCGGAGTCTCAGCTTGTAGCATCAGCTTTCCTTTGAGCAGAGAAAGGTTTGGCCCCAGGCCTTTGGAGATGATCAGAACTCTCAGAGGACTGCTTTGTTGAATATTCTTGAAAATGCCCCAAAGACTTTCATTTGGAACAGGAGTGTGGGCACCAAGACGTTTTTAATTAAAAGTGCATTGTCTGAAGCCTTAGGCTTTGGCCTCTTATTTATCATTCAGTTCCCTGCAGTTGCTACAACAGCCACTAGAATGAATCGTTTTCCTCTGCACCACAGGGTGGCAGTGTGAGTCAATGTTAAGCCTCCCCTGCTGCAGCCTTTCAAATCCCAGAATACTGTTGTATTCAGAACTGGCCCCCAGGTTCTTTTCCCAGCTACTCACAGCCTGGCCCCAGTCTTCAGTGCTTCTCAGTACCCCCTTTATCTAGTGAAACAGAGCTAGTCCCTTCAGCCCAAAGATAGATGTCTGTGTCTGAAAACCCACACAACAGCCTCTTCCTCAAAGACTCCCTGACACCAGAGAGCCAGAGTCCCACTACCGCAAAGCCACATGCCACAAAGTCTTCGTTCAGGGCTCTTGAGTACTTGTGTGAAAATAGCAGCGGTCAGTGACCCGCTGTCAGCACCCCAGGCCTAATCATGGTAAATCAGTAAGGCCATTGAAGGGTAATAGCCTCACTGGCAGTGAACTGGCCTAGGTCCAGGCAGGAAGGAAGCAGTCCCTGACTTCTCCTCCCCTGGGAATTAGTTCATTCCAGCAGAGTGTCCTCAGACAGCTTCAGTGCTGAGAAATGGCTAAATATCATGCTTGGATCATCTGTCTTATGCTCTGGAGAAAGGAAGGGCACAAATCCAATCTTTCTAAATTTGGGAAATTGGATACTGGTTGTAGATGTTACATTAAAAGCAAGGAACAAGTATATTCCTGGAAGGAATAATAAGAATAACATTCAAATTTCATCAGTGGAGACTGTACGAAGGTACCTTTCCTTTTATTTCTTTAGTTACTGAGACAAGATTCTAAGGTGCACATTTAGGTCAAGTATTACAGGCTTCTGGGAAAATATCTACTTTGTGTATCCAGTTTCTTCAATTTTTAAAGTAACATGGCTTTAAAAATTGAGAATTAACCTGGAGTAAAATAGACTATTACTACAAAATACAGTAATAAGATTTTGTAAATCTTTTTTTCCTGTTCTTCTGTGTGTCAGAGACATGCTCTTTTTCCTTTCCCTTACCTGGTTGTTGAAACTGTATTATGAATTATTTAACAATCAGGGCCATCTTTTGCTTTTGTTCTTCATCCTTGCTGTTTAGAAACTCTTTCCTCTGCATGAGCATTGATGAAATTCTTCCTTACAAAGCTAATATAAACCAAGTTATGAAAATTTTATCCTTATAAGTAAGTGGAATACTAACATTTTCAAGATTAAAACCTTATCAATACCAGCACAGTACCAACATTCTGGGTACTACCAGCACTCAGCAAAACCACTGGTGAAGTGTTTTCAATGATATTTTTAAAAATATCCTTGGAGAGAATCTAAGAGTGTTTTGGGGAGACCTAGAAATTGACAAAAAAAGTGAAAAATATTCAAATTTACCTATAGCATATTTGTCAATAATTCAGAGTAAACCATCATGGGATTATATGATAGAAGCAATTTTCCTAATATTACTTTTCTAATCTTGCATGTGTGTGTGTGTAGGCTTGAGAAAAATGATGTATTTCTGAATGCATCTGGAGAGGTTTAACAAAGAAAGCCTTTTCTGTTTCCCATGAGGAGAAATCAGCTTTAGACTGTTAGCACACACATCTAAAAGTTCAATGAGCTTCAGTTAGTTGCTATGCCAACCAGCAGAAGACCTGTCCAGATATGAATTGATCACACAAATAAAATCTCCCTAAAGATGATACTTGTTTGGCTTAAGGGCATAGTCTTTGTAACAACCCTTGACAAATCATAGGTCTGTTGCCTTGGAGGAGTTATTTGGAGTACTATGCACATTGCCTCACTGCACTATCAAAATTTCTTCTTTTTTTGTCCATAGGAACTTGAACATTTCTTCCAGGGAGAAATGCCATTTCTTTTCTTTGTCTCCCCCAGTGCTGGAGTATCAAGTCCAGAGAAAGTTACACCTGGTCCCTTGTTATGAGGAAGGGTTGCTATAACTAGAAATGTGGATTGTGGGAGATGTTTTTAATTCTACAATTGTTTTGTGACATAAAGAAAGTATCTTTTCTTCCATTTCTAATGTTACCCTTCCTGTTTCTTACCATGAGTAGAGTCCTTAATCAGTTGTGTAAAAAGCCCCCAGTGAAGGTCTTTTAAAACTGTTTGTAGGGTTTCCTTTGACTTTTTGAGTGGTCTGCATTCATAGAGGTTAAACAAACAGCAAGATCTGGTAACATGAGCATTACTACCAACTGCTAAAAAGAGGAGAGAAGAGAAAGATGCTGTTGCATTTTCCTATGTTTGTCTCAATATTCACCCTTAGTAAACTTAATTTGGAAGAATATTTTTAGTTATTTGAAACCTCTTCAGGAATCTGAGTTGTGTCTAATCTTAGAAAGCAAAATAAATGTGATAATAAAGAATTCTGAGGATTGTAATGGCCAACATACATATGTTCTGAATGTGCACCTTAGCACAGGGTCCTGAAAACAAAGTCCTGAGTTCCAGTAATTTATTAGTTCTGCTTTGTTAACTAAGGTCCAGGTCTGCTCAGGTAATTCTGACTTTGAGACTTAGATCCAGTTTCTACTAGCTAATTTTCTTATGGTTTCATCATTTTTAGAGTCATTGAAGGACTCAGCAAGATATAGAGTGGCTGCTTTTAGCACTAGTGATTTTAAATTTGTTTTTCCTGTAGTTCAGGTTAAGGAGTAGACAGAGGGATATGAGCAGTCATGTAAACTTCTGGGGGAAAAACTGAGATAACCAGCAGTGTTCCTACTGAAATTGACATTCAGTTCACGAGAATGTGAAACTGACAGGGCAGGAACAGCGTGCGGAGGTGCCTGCCCACCTCCCCAGCCCTCAGGACTCGGAGGCAGAAGGATTCCTCTGACTTCGAGGCTGAGCCGGACTCTGTGGTGCTCCGCAATTTTTAAAGGAGTTGCGGGAGTCCATGAGATACGGAGGAATGGCCAAGACGAGGACAGCGGTGATCCCGAAGTGCCGGTTCCAGCAGTGCTGAGCAGCTGACCGCTGTGAGGTGCTTGTCACGTGGGTGGAGGTTTTGTATCAGCCTCGGTCACTTACAGACTAGCGTCAGGAAGCAGGCCTTGTCATCGAGTGTTGTTTGGAACACACAAGTGCACACTGTCCTGTTCACAACCGCCCCGCCTCCCGCTCTGGAGAACATACTGACCAGCAACAAAGGCTCTTCTGAGGAAGCAGTATTTGAGGCTGGAGGCCAAAGATGAGGAGGAGTGAAACTTCTGAGGAGCTTCTGGCCCGTGTGAGGTGGGAATGAAGAACACAGTAGTCATGTGCATACCTGTGTGGGCTGCCAACTTCTCGCAATGACTTAGGGTTTCTGCAGACTCGATTCTGGTACTTGTAGAAATTCATGAGGGCTGAAAAGTGCTGCTGTTGCCTCGTTTTCATTTTGATCAAAGCATCTTTGTTTATATTGGCATTATGCAGTGGAATTCAGCAAGCGATTTCATCAGAAGAATCAGGTCTGTGGAAACAGAAGACTTACCAGCAATAGTAATCCCGTACACACTGGAGATCTCTGGAGGAGCGACTCAGTCTTGCCTTTAGGTCAGCAAACCAAGATGGACGCTATCCCAGACCCAACTGAAGCAGAAGCTCTGAGAGAGGAGACCCGCAGTCCACATTTTAACATGACCTATTTTGGTTTTGATTCATGCTCAAGTTTAAGAACAGCTTTTCTAGAGCACAGTTCAGTCTACCAAGTTAAACAAAGCAAAATAAGTATCTGTATAGTTTCTAAGAAAATCTCACAAATACTGCAACTTTAGTGTCCTCCAATTCAAATCATCTTCAAATTCGGGGACAGAAACAGCCTCTAGTCTTCCTATTTCACAAACCTCACAAATACCAGGGAAAACAAAGTACTACTCTTACAACTATGCCTTCAAATATTAATAACCTAACCTTGGGCCAATAGCGTGTACTGACAAATAGGTGGAGCCAGTCAGGAGTCTCACAGAAGCCACCAGCACGTTATAAACACCCCTGGACAGGACAGTCTTGCGATTGGTTTTTGCATGGCAAGGGTTCAACTTTAAAAACAACAATGAATCCACCCCGTCTGGGACACCAGGTGATGCACAGCTCAGAACAGTGTTTGAGGATGTGGTCACTAGAGGAACGAGCCGGTGGGGGAGGACTCTAGCTGCTTTCCTGGCACCAGACATCCACCGCCATGGCCTTTCCGTGGGGTTCCTTTCCAGACAGATTCCACAGGCGCTGCCCTGAACTCCTGGTTCTTCGCACCACGTCGAGGACGACGCACCACTAGATGGCTCCAGAGATCCTGTCCTGAGCAGAACGGGCCAGAGATGCAGAGAATGGAGTCCTCCGCCAGCTGTCCCAGCCTCCCTCCGCTATGACGCCTGTTCAACCGAAATCATGTCTTATTTTTCTCTCCTCCATCTTCCAACACTGGCCTATGTGATGGTTTCAACAAGAGAAAAATAAATGTCTGTTTCAGGGAGGTGTTTGTCCGCTCCTCATCCCGGGCTCTGAAGCCCCGCTCAACCAGGTGATTTGCACGTAGCGTAAGTGGGAAGCAACCTGCTGCGCTTACATTTCATGACATTTTATAGCTTAGATAGCTGCTAATAGGTAGCTGGAAGCTCAAAGAGAAATAAAAGGTTTCATATCTTGCTTAATCGGAATGCTCAGTAAGTTACTAATTGATATTTTTTGAAAACATTCTTTTGCAGGAGTATTGGTTAGCTTCATAATTCAAGCATGTGTTTGTTCATTTTCTCAATTTCTTGTAGTTTAAGCTTTTTTATCTTCAAAATTAATGGAATTTAACTGTCTTCTCTTGCCCGGAGAGCTGTAGTTACCAAATTCCTCAGTAGGATGATGAATTATTTCTCAGGGGGGAAATCGACCAAACTGAAGAGCAACCCCAGATTGAAATCATGCTTTTATTTTTCAGTTTTCCATCACTGTAACAAAATTCCTAAGATAATCACATTAAAAAGAGGAAAAGTTTATTTGTAATAACTGTTTTGGGAGTTTTAGACTGGCATTCAGTCCTGTTGATTTGTCATTGTTCACAGGGCAGGGAGCACATGCTCAGTACCTTCTGCCTGTGGCGTGAGCAAATAGAGGGAAGGACACATTCCAAGTATTCCCCCGGGTGCACCTTCTTTGACCTCTGACCTCCTCCTAGCTTCTGCCTCTTCATAATTCTGCCATCTTCAACCTGTACTGTGGACTGGGGGGAGGGCCGCCAAGTCTTTAACATGTCAGTGTTTGGAGGGCTCTTACCCAAACATAGCAGCCTTCAGTACCTTGAAGAAATGGAATTAGGAGGAAGAGACAAAGACTTGAGTTCAGAAGGAGAAAGCCTTCAAAACTGAAGTCACTCATGTCAGAGTAGGTGGTGCACCATGGGAAATCAAAGCTGTAAATATGGGCCAGGGACTTAGCTCAGTGGTTCCCGTGTCTGCCTGGAAAATGTGAATCCTGAGTTTGATCCCTAGTATCACACCCCACTGTGCCAGGCATGATGGCTCACAGTTGTAATCCTAGCACTCAGGAGGCAGAGGCAGGAGGATTGCTGTGAGTTCAAGCCTGGCCTAGCTGACATAGTGAGTTCAGGACCAGCTGGACCTACAAAGTGAGACCTTGTCTCAATAAATAAATAAATAAAAGCTATTAATAATGTGAACTTGGTGACACTAATTCCATGAATAAGCAAAGTGTTTTAATCACTTTTCTATCAAGGAGAGAAAAAAAATTAACACTTGCAACTTACAAGCTGAGAGGTTTACTTTGGCTCACAGGTGTAGTGGGTTCAGTCCATGGTTATCTGTCTCTCAAGCAGAAGTGATGGGGGAGAGGCACAGGTGGAGGAATTGTGTTCTTCTCACATTTACCAGGAAGCAGAGAAGAGAGGGCCTGGGGCAAGAATACACTCTCCGATCATTCCTATGGTAACTTGACTCTCCAGGCAGCTCTTACCCTCTAGTAGCACATTCTTCCTCTCCCTGATTCCATCACCTTTCAAAAGCTACACCTTCTATGATGAGACTTTTGGGGACATTTGAGATCTAAGCCATAACACAGGAAAACTATCTCATATTGAAGGGAAAGGAATGTATGCTAAGAATGTATCATATATGAGAGAAAATTTCGACACAGAAATATACAAAAACGTAGGGATCTGAAGTTTTCAGTTCCTTTGTGTACTGCTTAGAGTTTCTTTTATTTGTGAGATTTATTAATCTCATGTCTGGTTCTTTGAGTCTTTGAAACCATTGGTTCCCAGGATTTTTACATTTTCTTTGACATAATTGTCAAACAGACCTTTGTTCCCCGTAACTGAAACCAGAAAGCATCTCACACTATACATCAGTACAATGTGCTAACTTGCTATAACTGAGTATGTGTAATAAGGAAAATTTCTAGTGTAAAATGACACTAACAGTTTTTAAAAAATATTTTTAAAATTGTCCTCAGCCTTTGATGTTGAACTTACAAATAAATGGTTCAGCAGACGTCAGAGACATCACAGCCATGACACATACCCCCCTTTGAAAACAACTGCCCTCATTTAGACTTCCTGTGCAGAAAAAAGAAACAACTAAGAAGAAAATCATGTTCTTGTGTCTTTTTCCCCAGTAGTTTTTTGGTTCATGGTCATTATCATCGCCTGATAGGATGACAATGTTTGTTCCTGATTGTGATTCTTTTCTTTGTTGCTCTCTCTTCCTCTCTACACAAGAGTATAATTTTTAAGGAAGAAATATGGTTTTTGTATGCACAGATTCAAGCCATCTTGTCTACAGGAAAATAAAATAAAACCTTAACATGTCCTTCAAAGGTACATGTCCTTTGGTCTGGCTTTGGCCACTTGCTGACATCGTCTCAGGACTGTACCCCTCTCACTTTCTCTCCTTAAGGCACTCTGGAGTTCCAGAGCTTAGGACAAAGCATTTTATCTACATTCGTAGGACTGTTGTGGCTTTTATCTAGATGTCAATCCAAAGCCTTATGCTGTGACGGATGGGGAATTTTGGAGGTGACTGGATCTAGAGTGTGTGCTTCCAGGATCAAAGATGCAATGCTAGGATGAAGGGTGTGAGTGCCATCTATCCTTAGGGTGGGCAGCCTGCATAAGACTTGACGAACAGAAGAAGGCTGGCCACTTGCTGCCATGCCGCTGTCTGCCTGCCATGCTTTGCCATGGACTGTTTCTCCCCTGCCACTCCACTCTGCACTGGAGCCAGCCAACCGTGACCTGAAACTGAGCCAGATAAATCTCTCCTCTACCTTTGAGTGTCCAGTATTAGAGGTGTCAGCCTCTAGAAAAGTAACTGAGACAGAATTTCTGCTATGCTCTCCTAATTTCCTGTTAAATTTTCACTCTGAATCTTTGACTTCCAATGCTACTTCCTCAGGAGAGTAATTCACAAACCTACCCAAGGAAATTTTTTTTTCCAGTACATTGGTTCTTGCCTACCACTTATCTAAATTTGAAACATTTATTTCACTTGTAGAGGACATCTATTTCCCCTGAAAAGTGAAAATTTTATGAAAACAAAGTTCTTTTCTCGCACAACTGCATACCCCTTTACAGGAAACTCAATCGTGAATGAATGAATGCATGACTAAATGGATGGACGGATCTATGAGAACTTGAAGGACAAACATGCAGAGTCCTACAGCCTATTACATGGAGAGTTTTTATTGTTCTACAATACAATATGCTTTAGCTTTTGTCAATATGTATCCTTTATATGTGACTATAACTCTGGTACAATATGTCTTGCGTGGTTCTTGGAAAATCTTATATTTTGAAAGCAAATACAAAAAGACACATTCAATTTGCAGAATGTTTTATTGTATCCAGTGATCTCAGGGACACATTCATTTCTGTGAACAGAAGAATATTTATACTCGAAAAGTGACATGAGAATAAATGCATGGCAAAAATAGAATGGGAAGATACAGGCAGGGGTGCTGACAATTCTAGGCTGTCCCAAGGTTTAAGAAAAAATGAGAATTAAGTTGTGTCTTATACTGGTACAAATCCCCATTATGGAGTGCAATCATGATGTGTATATTTAATGTACCAATAAAGATAATTAAAAAAAAAAGAGGACACTCAGCCCTCATCCAATGAATTTAACTACTCTTCTTATATTCTTGGTGTTCTCCCATAACTATCCCTATGCAATCTGAACATTAAAATGAGTTGCAAACATGTACAAAGCAGGATGGGCATTGATAGCACTTCATAAAGATGTAAACAAATATTTTTTATGACTTTCCTTTGTGAATGTGAGAAATTTCACACAAATTTGGTACTGACCTAGCTTAACTGACTTGATCTCGTGGAAAATTTATCCACTCAAGAAAGTATTCCTAATATATATGCTGCATGAAGTTTTCCCCTTTACATTTTTTGTCTGTAAAATCACTTAATCCCCTTTAAAAGTATCAGCCTGTGGATAGGCACTCTCCACCAATCTTCACTTCTACTCAAATTTTTTCAGAAAATTCTCCTTCTGTCTTATTCTTAACTGTTTTTTGGCATTGTGAAAACTTAATATCATTTCTGAGCTTATAAGTTTTGCCGTATATCCATGAGTATTGCTGAATTTTGGGAATTCCCTCTCCTTTAATCTAATTGAATAAGTTATGGTGTCTTCATTTCTCTGTCTGCCACTCCAGGACCTGTGGAGTATGTAACACTACGCAGAGCCAGATGGTGAGCATTTGGCCTAAAGCTAGGACAGATAGAGCAATTACATATTGATGAAGGTAATACAAAAAGAGCTAACATTTCAAGTATAACCTCATAACATTCATATTTTATTTAAAACTTTTATTTCATAAACTAGAAGTTAAATTTCATGGAAGTTTAGATAAATTAGCTATCATCAAATCACTATTTAATAATAAGTGGGGATATAAATCCAAGTCTGGTCCACTCCAAAGTCCAGTCTATTAAATACCACATCATTTCTTATAGGCAATATATTAATCTTTTCTTAAAATGTTTAGAACATCATTATAGAATACTCCTTTATAGGGAAAACTTTCATTAATTCAGACACACACACAAAAAGATAATTTTAGACAGAGATCTTCATGGTTCATACCCACCATGACAAATACAATATGTGCTCAAGGGGTTTTATTTAGACAAATACCCAGATGTTTCCAACCTCTGAACAATAAATTATATTTTCTGGTTATCACTGGAATATTTTGTCATATTGTATATAAAACTTTTCCATATGTTTCTAACATAATATTATTTTCCTTGGGGTCACAGTGACCTGAAGCCCCTAGAAACAAGGTTCAAGCTCTGATAACTGGAAACATTTTGGTTCCCCCAACTTTACATTCAATAGAAGACAGTGAATGTCAGAGGAAAAAAACTATTCTTGTCAGATCACTAGATTCCACAAATCCCCTTAGAAGTAAGCTGTGCTCTGTCTGCTGTAAGTTTTTTAGAACTCTTTAAAAGTCATTTTTAATCACCAAGCATGGGGTCTGTATGTGGTTTAATGCAATTCTGTTTAAAAATGTGGAAACTGTAAATTCAAAACCTGAATCAAATGTGCTTTGTGAGCTTTATGATATGGGATTGTACAGCCATATAGCCCCCAGGCTATCTCTGTATAGAAGACACTAATAACATTTTTAATTTAAATGATAGATAAATCTGTTTCGAGTGCCTCAGCATCCATTTCCAAACATTGTGTGTAGATCCATTGGTCCTAAATAATATTTTCAAGCTGTGATATGGCTACTGGTGCTCTGCAGCAATCTGGAAATGCCAAGTTCTTATGCCAGGAAATGGGTCAAACCATAATCTCTTCATGTTACTGTGTGATTTCAGGAATAGCTCTGCCCATTGCACTCTGGGAGCCTGGGTGCCCTACCCTTCTCATGGACTTTATTACAGCTGCCACTCTGCTGCTTCAATGGAAACTTTATTAAGTATCTCCTTTAATTAACCTCCGTGGCGCCAGAACCTTTCTTTAACCACTCTCCATTTTAGGCTTCTCAGAACAATTTCACTTTCCCCCTTAAATACTCATTCTGTAATATTATTCTTGTCATAATTACTACAAAATAGCACTGAACTGGTGCCGCCAAGGCAGACCAGGCAGTATGCACTTTAATGTCAGAAACTCTCCTTTGGAATCATAGCTTTGCCCTGTGTGGCTCTGGGTAAATTCCCCTCTACTCTTAATGTCCTTATTGGTGAATTGGAGACCTCAGGGGGCTGGAGGGCTGATCTCACTGACAGTAAGGCCTGCGGTATGTGTAGACACCATAGAGAAGAAAAAGGTAAGGCTCCAGACACCTATAGTCCCAGCCACTCCAGAGGCTGAGGCAGAAGCCTGCTAGAGTCCAGAAGTTAAGGCCTGAGCCTTAAAAAAGCACTATTATCTTCAGTTTTAAAGGTTTTCTATTCCTGACCAACAGGTTTCTTCCAGGAAGGACTGTTTAAATTGTTATGGAGATAAAATATTGTCCTTGCGACTTGTAGTTACCAATTTCATTCTTCTTGACTTATTTGGGTATAAAAAATCATGGAGCTTTCTTTAAAACCAGACATTTTAAAGATTGTTTTTAACAGGGTCTGAATCACTGTTTAGATAATACTGCAGAAGTGATGACTAGGCTTGGTGGAAGCAGGGAACACAATCTCTTTTATCGCTGATCGGTGGAGGAATGACCACTCTGCATTGTACCAAATCTTACAGAATAGTCTGAGCTGAAGAATACCATGAACAAATTTCATCTAAACACTGTAGGAAAAAGGGAACTTCATATGAAATAAGAAAATAAAAAGAAATGCATGAAATACTAGTTTTCTTCATTTCCTTGTTCTCTGATTTATCTCTCTTTTGGAAGAAGTTGATATTTCTTTTTTCTTCTTTAAAATTTTTAAATTAATAAATAATGATTGCACATCTTCAGGGGCAAACTGAGATTTTAATCTCTGTATGTGTTCCGGAGAGATTAAGTCAATCTAATGAAAATAATATCTTTTCCTCACCTATTTACCTTTCTTTCTATCTTTTTTGGTATGGTCAGAACATTTAAATTGAACTCTTTTACTAGTTTTCAATACTAAATTAAATATTATTAGCATGGTCACTATGCTGTATAATAGATAAATAAAATTTATTCTTCTTGTATAATTGAATCTTTGTACACCTCCCTTATGTGAACCGTCTGTCTGCACCACAGCCTCTGGGGATTAGGTTTGATGCCCCTTCTGTAAGTCTGAAGGTTTTAGAGTATACCTGTTAGATCACGCAGCTTTGCCTGACTTGCAAAGCTTATTTTACTTATAAGAATGATTTCTAGTTTCATCAGTCATATTTTAAATGACAGAATGTCTTCCATTCCACTACTGAAGAGTATCCTGTTATATGCACCACTTTTTCTACACCCCTCCATCTGCTGATTGAGTCTCAAGAGTGGCTGTTGAGGACAGTACTGCACTAGCATGAAAAATCAGGTTTTCTCTCATCAGGTTATGGGTCTGCTACTGGTTCAGGCTGGATCATGTGGAAGTTCTGTATAGAATACATTCAAGAACTTCCATAGTATTTTTCAGATGGCTCCTTCAGTTGACGTCCTTACCAACAGTGTGCCCTAGGTTTCCCTTTTCTCACGTTCTGGCCAACATATGCCATTGTCTTTTTATCACAGCCATTTATATGTTATTAATTGTTTCACTGGATAATCGGGCAAAGCCCAAATTGTTTATTTTATTTTTCAGGAGAAAATTTCAGATCACTCTTTTACCAGTGGGCCGAGCATGAGCACTTGCTCTGAAAGTGTCCCTGTAGTTTAATAGCTCACGCCATTTGTGGTTTGCACTTTAGTTTTCCTTCAAGATGCTTTTGTGGACTGAGGGTCAGGACCCAGACTGAACAGATAGCACAGGCATCTGGAAAAGAAAATTAACTCTCTTGGACAAAGAGCAAAATAAATCCACCTTCCTTTACTCATCTAGTTTTTCTTTTCTTTCAAAAATTGGCATAGTAATGTCCTGACCCATCACTCACTTTACGTACAATGCTCCTCTCATGTGACTAGATGTTCACCCATCTATGGTTTCACCAAGTTCTGTTGTAACAAATGACTGGCAATAAAGAGCGAATCCAACACAGATGCTTGTTGGCAAAGTTTCCAATATGGCAGAGAAAATGAGACCGACACCCCATGGAATGTAGGATGCAAAAATGCAAAAAAACCAAGCCAAGGAGTGTTGGATGATTTGAAGGGAAACATTACCCTCAGATGCAGAAGAAAAGGATACATCTATCCATACAGGATCCCACAGCTTTGGTATGGCAGCTCAGGCTTGAGATACTAGAATGAAATATTTGGATGTGTTTTAGCAGCACTGACCAGGGTGGGGGTACCTGGAAGTGTGTGCCACCCAGGTGAATGGCCTTAGGGTCATATGGGCAGAGCACACTCATGCTGTACTATGTATAGGGGGCCACTGTCTAGTTAGGTAGAAATTTAGTGGTTCAGTAAGAAATAAAATGTGTGAGCTCATACATAAACAGGCAGGTTCATGTATGTAAATAAACAGGCCCTTGATTTTTGACTTTGTCTGCTCCTCACCCACATCTGCCACATGGAACAAGTCTGTGCTATGAGCTACTCTATTAACAGGTTTGTCGTTTGAGATTGAGAAGCATCTCTGCAAAAAAAAAATTAAATAAAATTTTAAAAAATTGGATTTGAGAGCCTCATCTGCTTGCCTGTGTCTTTGATCTTATTTGTATTCAGTCTGTTTCCAGGTCGATGAGCAAACCCTAGCAAATAGCCTCACTGAGTCTGACTGTCTATTAGTCCCCACCCTACACCAGCCTGACAGTTATCTTGGTGTGGATAGCCTATTTCTCTGGGCTCACTTACTAGAACTGTGAATATTGTAGGGATGGAGCACCACATGTGTTGTGACTGCCTCTCTGAATGATAGGTTGTATTTATTTATTTATTTATTTATTTATTTAGAGACAGGGTCTCGCTTTGTAGTTCAGGCTGGCCTTGAGCTCAGCCTCAAATTCACATCACAGCAATCCTCCTGCCTCTGCCTCCTGAGTGCTGGAATTACAGGCGTGAGCCACCATGCCCGGTAGTGTGGTATGTGGTGCTCATGGCTGCTGACCATGAGTCTCCATACCCAGTACTGTATGTGGTTACTGGGGATCGAACCCAGGCCCTTGCACTTGCAAGACAGGTGCTGGAACCACTGAGCTAACTCCCTCACCCTTGAATGGATAGGTTTGAGGAAATGATAAGTGAACAGAATTGCCTGAGGAAACAGTAAGATATAAAAACAGAGGCTACATTTGGACAGGGAGAGTGGAAGGTATATTGGAAAGGAAATTTAATCTTTAAAAATCTTGGATATCAAAGTAGGGTTATAGAAATACTTGACAGAGTTGTCCATAAGGCGTCCCTAAAAGATTAGTGAAGGTCGATGGAGTATGGGGAACTGAATGGAAAGATCAGAAGTATGTTCTCAAGAAACAACCTAGAACTGAGACATACTTTGGGAGAAAAAGCACCCAAATCTGTTCATATTCACTCAGTAAAAGCATAAGGAATTTTACAATTGAATGAGAGATTCTTATGCTGTTCTGTGGGCTAATTCTGTATATATAGCACATAATGAAATAAAATTTAAGGCTTCATAACAAAATTTTATTCTATTAAGTGGCTGTCATATATCAGCACTATTTACAAAATCAAATTGTTTATACTTACACTTTTCAAGAATCAGTAGTAATGAAATCTACATGCTGAAGCTTATTTTGATAGTTGTTTCCAGGGTACAGTGAATTTTTTTTTTAATTTTAGAGGTTTATTCTTTCAAATAGGCTTAGTTTTTTGTGTTTATGTTTTTAGCAAAATGGGTAATTTATAGATTACCATGGAAATGATTTAATCAGTAAACAAAATTAGCAGTCTTAAATGTGCTGCTTGATGAGTGAGCTAACTGAGTAAGATTACTCTATTACAGCCCTTCATGGGATCCCTGGAATCAGGCTCACTGAACTGCAAACTCCGATGGTGTTTTGGGGAAGATTAGTTTAGGTTGTGGATAATGTTCTTGTTTCTAAAATGAAGTGTGAGCCAAAGCTTCTAAAAGGAAGCATGGGACAAAACAGATATGAATGTTAGTTTGGAAGTTATTTTGTAGATTGATTTGTTGATCACAGCTAGTATAAAAGAACTTATCTCTTGCTCACTTTCTATTTCTTTCTTCGTTAGCTCTCAGGACAGTGGTAGAAAATCCTTGATAGTCATGAAGAAAACGTCCAACTGAATGGTAGTAGTGTGCTTCACACTTGTTAGGATGTTAGGATGAGGAAAGCTCTGCAGGCAGATCCACCACTCAACGGCCTTCCCCTTTAGTTCAGAAAATAAAGAGGTCAGCCTCTGCATCAGTGAATTTAAAATCTAGCTCTTTCCCACAAGCTGTTTGGTCATGGGCCAGTTGGTTACCTGTCTGAGTGCCATTTTTGTCCTTACAATGTGGGGAATAGCACTCTCAAGGTCAAAGTCAACATTACATAAAGTGGAGACATAAAAAGTGCCCAGTTCGACATCTTGAATTTAGAAGGATCATTTTGTCTTAGTGAAACAGGGTTTTTGACTGCAGGGTAGGGATGCCACATTCTGTATCTGGGTATATCTTTTCTACATTTGGAAGATGAGCTCCAAAGATATTCTTTAGCGAAGAAGAGCTGAAGATCTGTCACAAAAGCTTTGCTCTCCAAACAGATGTGCAAGTTTGTCAATGCTTTAAAAATTATAAAAATGATGAGGATCCAGATCCCAATTATGCCGTGTACTGATTGTTTTGTTACATTGAAAAATATAAATACTCAGGTAGCTTACCAAATTATTTCTCTATAAATGTTTAAAATACTGATCTTGGATAGGTCTTAATGAACAGCATCTACAGCAATGCAGTGGGAAGACAGAAGTAGCCTCACCTTTTGAAGATTACCTGACTAATAGGGCTTGGGTGGAAGAAACACCTCTGATAAGAATATTAGCAAAATCTCAGCCACTATTCATTGCTGTGACACCTTAGGACATGGCACGTTACCGATGTGGGAGGGTGCCAATGGCCTTGTGCACCAGTAGGCAGAACAATGCCTAGTGCGGTGTCCACAGCACATGACTTTTCTTCTATCACATCTGGAGCTCCTGCTAGACCTTCCCGCTTTCTCTGTGCACCATCAGGCTGGTGGGTGTTCAGAGATCCTCACCACTCCTGTTAGCCATGAGCATGACCCCATGATTCTTTCTTCAGGTGAATATAAAACATTAAAATGATGCCAACAGCTGTTCTCAAGAATCAACATCTAATGTCAGATGGCTTTATGGAAGTGGAGTGGGCATCTTCCTGTTATGACATTGTCGATGCAATTGTCTTGTATTCACCCTCATGGGGGGAGGGAAGTGCTGCAGAACCTGGGGAAGGGTGTCGGACCAGGTGAAATGAAAGAAGTTAAAGAGGATGAATCCAAGATTCGTTACTAAAAAATATGATACTGAGAAGGTTTCATGGAGGTCACTGTGAAAAATATTTTTTAATAATCCATGGCCAATTCTCCTCATAGTTGGACAAAGAATATTTCTTTCTTTCTCTGATTTTTGAGTGTGAAGGCTTGGGTCTCCAGACATACAGTGCAAGTGAGATCGACAGCATGCATCTCCACCAACGTGTTTGAATTCCAACCTCCTGTGCCTGTCCACTGCATTGTACTTTTAGATTTCAGGAAGACTAAGCACAGCATATCCAGGTATCATGTCCATTTCCCAACTCTGAGTCCAGCCCTCTGAGAAAGAAGGCTGCGGTGCGAACGGACTGCTGTCCTGAGGCTTCCTGGACATGAGTCTTCCTGGTCTATGGCTTTGGCTGTCTTCAGGCTTGTTGACTAGAGCATTTCCATGGCTCCCTCTAGTCCCAGAGAGCTACAGCTAGAGGAATTGTCACCCACAGCAGGAAGGCAAGTAATTATTCGTATGTCACCCCCCTCATGTTAAACTCTTGTTTGAACATAAAAACTGACAAAGGAGTTTGAGTCATCCTCCGTGCAAAAGTGGAACTTAAGACAACTTTGCCACAATACAGCACAGAGGTGGCCCGCATCCCTGATTAAAAATGATTTCTCCTTTAATTGAAATGATGTCTCTGAAAAGCTACCAGGTGAGCCAGGCGAGTGTGGGTGGGAGGCAACTGGGAGGCCCCACAGCTCTGACCAGATTCCTTTGCGCTTATTGATTTATTTCTGCCTGGGTTAGGGGGAAACAAGGCGGGCACCCATTGCAGAGTAATTTATTGAACTGATGAAAATGTCATGAAAACATTTCGGAATTGGGCTGTGTGGGAGACAAACATGACTTTGCATCCTGGGAGAGGCTCGATATTAAGTTTCCACATGGGCAAATGGAAGTTTCCCACAGGATTTAAAATAAGCAGATGAACAATGGGAAGTTGCACAAATCTCAAGAAAAAATCTCTGGGGATCATTAATTAAAAGGGAAATTGGTTCACACATATTACTTTCTTTCTTTCAGGCTAAGACATACATTTTTGTGAGTGTGTGTGTGTGGAGAGAGAGAGAGAGACAGACAGACAGACAGACAGAGACAGAGACAGAGGCAGAGACTGAGACCTGCACTATGAGGCAAGGCACTCTGGAATCTTTAGCTTGATTTCCCTTGTCTTGAATTTGTAATTTGCATTTAGAACTACAAATAACTGCCATATTCATTTTATGGAAGAAATACTGAATCCTCTGCCAGAGGAAGGAAGAGATACATTCTCTTCTATAAAATTCTCTGTGAAAAATAAAAGGAATAAATATCGCATAGATTGAACCAATCAAAATGATTTGCTCTGGGTCACCATGGCGACTTTGGATGTGGCCTGGTCTTGTCAGCTGATTTGCTGCTTGTGAGTTGTGCTGTTTCACATCATTATCCTTGCATTGTTTCTCCAGCCTTAGAGGGAAAAGCAACTGACCTGAGTTAGGTGGGCTTTGCTTTTTGTTTTTTCTCATTAAAAATTTTGGATTTACAGGCTTTCAGCGACAATTCTGTCTTCTCAGAACAATGGCCTGGTATGTCATTATTTGGTAACATAAAAATCCTGAAAGAAGAAGCAATAAGTTGTAATTTAAATATGATTAAAATGATAGTTAACACATGACATTTATTGAAGGTTTATTATATTTTGGACATTACATAAAGATAACATACCTATATTTAAATCCACAGATATAATGAATGCTTATCTCATAAACCCTATTTATGGGATGGCTGTCTCCATTTTAGACCAAGGGACCTAAGGCACAGTGAGGTCTAGTGACCAGGCCATAGCCAACCAGTGCTTTATTTATTGACAATATGTCAACTTGGAATCTTGTCTGTAAAGACTGTGTTTATAACAAGTTCGTTCTCTTATTCCTCCAATATGAGCTCATTTTGCTAAAGAAGAAGCTGATGTAAAAATGCAAACATCTTGCTAAGGCCTCAGAGGCAGGAAGATCTGTCTAGGTCTGTCTCCCGCTGCGATGCTGGTCCTTACAAGCTGAGAATGCACTGTGCAGAATGAGTAGAGACCTGCCCAGGAGTGAAGGAGCTATGGTGGGAGTCTGGGGCAGCACCTTGTGTCAGGTGAAGGTGTACTTCCAGCCTGAGGCCTGGAGCTGGATTCCAACATGGTGACTTCACACTGCTACTGCATGATGAGGAGGATGAAGAGGAGTCAGCCTGTGAGGATGCGGAAGCTCGATCCAAGCCTTGTGGGTTCAGTTTTACGGAACAGCAAACTCCGTGTTTATTCCCACTCTGTCCTGTGGGCAGGCGCACACCCCGCTGAGGTCATGCATCCTTGAAAGCTCGTACTCAAAGAGAACCTGTATGCAGATTGCCACATGGACGCACATGCAGGTAGCAGCCTCAAACAGCCCACAAATGTATGGGGCATCTTGAGTCAGAAGAACTGCTCCTCCATTTTCCACACATTTTTACTATTACTTTTTACATGGGTTCGGAACCTTTATACCGAGTCCCAGCTGGTCTAGTGCAGGTGTAGTCCCGCACAGCAGACAAGGAAGACACAACATTCCACACTCATCTTAACTCTGTAGTTTCCAAGGAAACAGCACTGTGCAGGCAGACACTGAGTTCCCAGGGCTGCTCTAGTGCAGGGCTGCTTTTAACCCTTCCTACCCAGCTAGGTGCCAGAGGAGAACAGCGCTGGGCACAGACCTGGACCAGAGGCACTGAGAAACACGGAGCAAGAGTGAATGGGTACTGAGTGGGTTTGCCAGTGACATCGTCTCCCTCTGGATCATTGTCATCTCACAGGGTCACTTTATTAATTAAATGATGCATCACAGGCTGTTCCTAGCCAATGACCCAGTTTTAGGTTTATACCTATAATCCCGTGCCTGTGCAGGTTTACAGTATTACTCTTCTTCTTGATAATACTAATTGAAAACTCCAAATTTTGAGTGACAAGGAAACTAGAAAAAATAAAACAAATAAAATAAAGCATATTCTGAATGGACCATTCTTACCAATTTAAAAATCTGGTGAATTTTTAAAAAATAGGTGGCATTAAATTTGATAAAATATATTCTATTCACTGGACAAAACTAGAATATTGTTGGCAATTTCTCTGTCCTTAAATATCTTTTTTTGCTTATAAATTAGTCATTGATTCATCCACTTAGCAAATTGTGTGTGAGAGTAAAGCCATTCCGGGCACCTGCCATCATGGGCCTTGCTCTGTTCAGGTAGAACAATTTGCTAAATAGCGTTTATGTATAATTATAAAATTTAAAGTGCTTTGAGAAGGAGTAAGGAGAAGGCTTGGGCTGATACAGGTGGTCAAAGGGGGTCCCTGTGGAAGTAATACATCAGCACATGATGGAATGGGGGAGTGGAAGCCTCTAGGAAGGATATTGGAGAGAGCATCCCAGGCTTCAGAATAGAATACATAATAGTCTTGCAGCAGGAAAAAAAAAATATGGTACAACTGTTAAGTCTGTCATAAAAATATGACATGATTTGCATGTACTACTTCTAAGATTGTAATACATCTTACATATAAAGTTCCAGTCACTCGTTCAACAATGTCTGCTTTAATGGGACCATGAAGAGACAGCACTGAGCTGACTGCTCAAGACACAGTCATGGAAGCAACTACGGTCCATGGCTTGAAAGGGGAAGATAAAGGAAAATCAAATACTCTGTCACCTTGGAAATCTCTAAGACAGCAAAGTTGGCTGTATCTCGCAGGAGGTGACCCTTTTGTTGAGGAAGATGACAAGATGTTGAGCATCAGAGAGACCTCCAGAGTTCCTCAATGGCCAAAACAGATCCCAGCTCCATGATCGCTAAATCTGCAGATAACATTTTGTGCATACTTTTGATTTCCTCCCTGAATGTCTTCACAGATGGTTAATCTTGTGAATTGCATGTTGGTTTGATAGCCTTAAGCTTGGCAAGATATGTTTTTTGAATTTGTCTCTAAATTTGTATCTCATAATTGTCCTCCTTATTGATATATATATATATATATATATATAAATGTATAGATATAAATGATATAGAAACAGATACAGACTAGAGAGACAGACATATTGTCAAAAACCACATTTCCATCCACATAATATGTCTGAATACTCATGTGCAGACATTTTATTCTGCAGTGTTGAGTTAATGATGCACCAAAAGTAGAACACTGGGTCAGGTGTTACAAATGCTTTGTCTTCAATAGAGAAAGAATTGGGGAAAAATGCCATCGATTGGGCCTTTCCACAGGATTGCTTAGAAATTTAAGTTGCTGGGAGGGATGTTATGAAGGATTTGCTGGAATCAACTTCAGTGAGATTTTCTTGAGAGCAGTTTTGCAGCATATTTAATCAGGCAACCAAGAAACAACAGCTGCTTGTGTATGAAGCATCGGTAAAGCTGCTAAGATTTATACAATCTTTAGTGTTCAACAGATTGCTAGCATTTATAGGACAGTCAATGTATGCCTATGCTCATATGCAGTCGTATAAGCTACCTTTGCTATGCTTCTAAGTAAAGGACTTCCTAGCAGGGAAATGTTTTGAAGGGAAATGGAATAAGAACTGAATGGAAGACTTGGGGATGGAATTCCTGAAATTTGAGACGATTAACTTTGCCCAGAAAGAGTGATAACAGGGTCTATTAGAGATGGAGGTGTAAAAAGTCTTCATAAGTTGTTTTCTATGCATGAGTGTTAATTATCTTTGGTAATTACCATAGGTTCTAACCTATGATAACCTTGTGAGGAGTAACTAGTGAATCCACAAGGAGAAATTTGAAGAAAAAATAGAGAACTGAGTGAGAACTTAGAAACTATTGAGAACACATCCCACCCTTCATGAAAAGGAGGTGCGTTTGAGCAGCGTGGGTGCACCAGGGGAGGATTTGTTACTTTGAACATCTCTTGTCCTGGTTCCAGTGCTTTCTGTGCATTTGTCCTATCCCCAGTTCTGAGTTTGTCACTCTGTGATTGAGAATCTCAGGAAACTCACTCCTGCCGATGGAGTCTCACACCTCTGACTTTATGCTGGACACCTCTGCTCCTCATAAGCAGCTGGTATGCTCACTGCTCAGGTTGGCTTCATTTTTAAAATTTTAATTTATTGAGTTTATCAGTACATTTTAGATATACATTATGGTCACATTCAACAGTACAAATTTATACCTGTATGTGGTATATCTTGATTCTCATTTTCCCCATTCCTCTGCCCTTCCTACAGCCCTCCAGTCCTGTATATACATAAGATTTATTGCTATTTTTAAATTTTTTATCATCAAATATTTCTTTCCTTTATTCACTTTCCCCTACCTCCCTTTCCTTTTTCCCTTTGAACATTTTCTTCCTTTTACACAATACTTATCAACATCACTGGTCATTCATGAGATGCAGATGAAAACAACAGAGATTTCATTTCACTACTTACTACTAACTTGGGGCTATCAAGAAATCAACCAGTAACAAATGCTCTATAATGAATAGGGCTGTGAGGAGAGAGGAACCCTTCTCCACTGTTGGTGGGAACGTATACTGGCACAACTACTATGGGAATCAGTGTGCAGACTCCTAAAATATCTAGGATTAGAGGTTCCAGTTCACCCTGCTACTATGCTGCAAGGTAGATAAATGAAAGAATTCAAAGCATCATATCACAGTGACATATGTGCATCTGTGTGTTTGTAGTAGCTCAGCTAACTAGTTGTAATAGCTAAATCTTGGAAACAGCCCAAATGCCCATCAAGTAAAGATTGGATAAAGGTTTTGTTTTGTTTTATTTTATTTTTGAGACAGAATCTTGCTTTGTAGTGCAGGCTGGCCCTGAGCTCAGCCTCAAACTCACAGAAATCCTCCTGCCTCTGGTATTACAGGCCTGAGCCACCATGCCTGGCACTGTGGTATGTGGTACTGATTGCTGGTGGACATGAGTGTCCATACCCGGTATTGTTGTATGTGGTTACTGGGCATTGAACCAGGGCCCTTGCACTTGCAAGGCAGGTGCCAGAACCACTGCACTAGATCCCTGGCCCAAAAATTTGTTTTTAATAAAAGGAAGTATTACTCAGCCACGAGGGACGATAAATTAGAGACATTTATACTTAAATGGATATGCTTTGAGGATATATACATAAGTGAAAGAAGCAGGATACAGATGTGCATATGCAAGGTCATTTCTCTAATATGAGAAACTAAAGGTGTAAACGAGGTCCAGAATGAATGATAGGTGTTATGAAGCAGAGCTGCTTTCTTTTTATTGTCCTTTCTTTTTATTGATAGCTGCCTACCACCTCTGCTATGCATCAAGCCTGACCCTTCTGCATCTTTTTCAAACTTGAGTCAGAGTTGATGCGTATTTCCAGTTGTAAAGGCAAGTAGGGTGCTTCTCCCTTTAGCTCTGCTTTTGTCTGCTGTGCAGTCTGAGACATTGCTTTGTCTTTGCAGCAAGCTCTGAGATCTCAGTGACTCAGTGCAAGCAAACTCACTTCCTGCTGTCCGAGGTCTAATGTAGACTGAGCTGCTCGTGCATCAACCACTTGGCGATGCAGACTGTCTGTTCTGTGGTTCTGTCCTTGGCATCCATACTCTCCACCTTTGTCTTATTCGGAAAATAGTTTCTTTCCATTTCCATTTGGATTCTATTCCTCAAAACTAGTCCAATAAGCCTGTGTTATTTCGAGGCATCTTGAAGCTGGAGCCTTCCTGTATGTACGCCCAGGAAGAAGAGGAGAACTATGTGAGAAACGTACACAGAAATGGTGAGGTTCATCCAATGCCACTTATTTTTCAGTTTCTTAAGACTCAGTTCATCTTCCCTCTTGTTCATTTGGTGCTCACATCATGGCTGGCTGAATATTATCAAGTTTGCCCAGGAGCAGAAGACAGTCCTCTGGTGAGACTTCTTACTCCAGCCCTCGGCCTCCCACTTTCTCTTGCTTCTTCTCAAGACAACACTGGTATAACTTTGAGGAGCTTGTCCTAACACTTGCCTCTTAAAACTGTGCACAGAATGGCATATTTTCAATTCACCTCTGACTGATTTCTCTGGCTATATGGCAAGTAGTTGTGCATAGGCTATTCTTTGTATGGGATTTTGATGATAAGCTCCCCAAGGCTATAATCCATAGACAGGCTATTTCCCCTGAAACAGACAATGATAATACACCAAACAATACATTTGTTTCCATCTACACATATCGATTGCACCGTATATCAATTTCTAGTCATATTTACAAATACTTAAGACAGAAATACAAAGCATAGGGATTCACCAAAAATCATTCTAATCTGGTATAACTGCTAAGCTCCTGTCATTTTAAATAAATGTTTCTTCAAATAATTTTAAGAAGAAATAATTTTATTTGCTGACTAGAAATGGTTTATGACTATTTATGAAGAACTTGAACTCAAAGAAAATAGAAAAACACTGTTTTTATGATCAGCTTCTTCATTCCTTTCTCAATCTCAGTTTTCCCAGCTTTGGATCATACCTCAGCTTCCTCTTGAGAGGCCCTTTGGAGACCGCACTAAGGATGAAATAAAGCCCAGTATGGATAATCAGAGTGTCAAAGATGGGTGTGTAGACTTATTAGGGTATCTTATTAAGGTAGATTTTCCTCACCAGGGAGGGAAACCTGTTTCCATCTGGACAAAATATGTAGATATTTTCATAATGTTGAGAAATTGCTGCCTTTGGAAATTCAAAGGAAGACACTGTGTGTGTGTGTGTGTGTGTGTGTGTGTGTGTGTGTGTGTTGTGTGTGTGTGTTGTGTGTGTGTTGTGTGTGTTGTGTGTGTGTGTGTGCGTGTGTGTGTGTGTGTGTGCGTGTGTGTGTGTAAGAGAGAGAGAGAGAAAGAGACACCTTCACCTTCTTCTCTAATCAGCTATGGCCAGAATCGTTGATCTATTGCCTGGATCAGCAGAGCCACTGGAGTTTATTCCAACGTTTTCCTCTACAGAGGACTGTGTCCTCAGGCTTGCACCTAACAGAAAAGTCCCAAGCCACTTACCAAAATTGCTTCTAAATATATCCTCAGAGATGGTGCTGGAGGTAGGTGAGGCTTTTGATCCAAATTTTCTGACTGAGCCTCAGAATTATTCCAACTCATCAGATGGCTGTTTGGCCTTGTCAGGGGACCAACTGGAGAGGGAGCCATGTTTTCTTAGTGAAACTGATTCTTACTTTGTTCTGTACAATAACACGAGTTAGGGGCGTGAATAACTTGTGTTCTTTGCTCTTCTGATAACATCCTTCCAGAGGCTTCTGTCACATGACCGATTGCAGCCTGACCAGATTTGAAATATGCCACATTATCAGCTTACTATCTAAACTTTCTGAATCTATTAGCACTGAATCTCCCAGCTCCTAATCCATTCTGGTTAAAGTAGCCCATCCTGGCAGGATAACCTACTTGTTACTATTTTTCAGGGATTTGCTCAGTATTGGTTCTGAAGCCTGGGATCCTAGGAATTCTTCAGTCCTCACTCAGAGAACCAAGATGGCTGCCCACCTCACTTCCGAGGAGGCTGGAGCACGCATACTTCTTCTCCTGGGTCTCTGTATTCATTATCCCTTTTCCAGGAACAATGCTTCCCATGTCTTTATCTGATAGGTGCCATCGTTGCACTTGGGAATTTTGTTCGAAGGTCATTTCTTCCACACCAGTGAATCTTCAAGTGGCTTTCTTTCCTACAAAAATATAAGCCTACTAAATAAATATAATAAATAAATTTAAAAATAAGCCTACTCCTGACCTCTGAATACTCATCATTTTTATTTTTCATAAAACATGGTCAGTTCAGTGTTTGTTTGTCTTTATAATTTCTTATGTGAGAAAGAAAGTTCTGTGAGAGCAAGGATTTAGTCTCACTAAATGCTCACTTCTGTATTCCCAGGTAGAAGAATGCTTTTAATTTAGGTAGCTGTTCAATAAAATTTATTTTTTAAAATTAATAAATAAAGATTGAGGAGGAATGCATTTTTCATTGGATAAAGATAAATTAATTTGTTCTACTCAATTTACTTTTGTAATGCTTTGTGGAAAATTCTAATTAATTACATAATGTCCAGATAGAACACTTGAAGTGATAGAATGTATATCTTTAATAGAGATGACTAATGAAAACCCTCACAAATTTTAGAGTCTAAGAAGTTCACATATTTAATATGTGCCTTTTTTTCCCCACTGAACAATTTTGTCATTCCAGTTGAATGAATGATCTTTATTGCATGGCATTTCTGAGATTACAAATGGCAAGACAGAAGCCATATAAGGCACTAATATTGTACCAGAGCTAGCCTCCCACTCTGAGTCATAAGCTCACCAATAAGCAGAAAGAAAATAAAATGTGATTATATGTAATGCACCAGGCCGAATGGCCTGGAGGAGAGGGTGAGGAAGAGAGAATTATGTACAGAGCCTTTTGTTCTAAGAGTCTTGGCAAGTTTCCTTTAATTGCAAAGCAAAGATCTTGATAAATTGATTTTAAAGATGTGGTAATGGCAGTGATTAATCTCTTCCTCCCCGTGGTCCCATAGCAGTTGGTATGTGCCTTGATTGGAGCACTTAACAATCTCTCTTGGATATGGGGCCTTTGTGAGAACATCTTCTTCAGCCACCAGACTGCACATCCCGCTCAGCACAGCTGATTCCACCTTACCACTATGCTTTGGTCTGGTTTTGCTCCAGCACATAAAATTTGGGGCATGGCTACTCCATGAGTGTCCATGGAAGTGATGTGAATAGTTGAAATGAAGGAGCCATGTGATATCTGTTACAAGAAGAGAAATACCCTTAGGCATCTCATTCTCATTTTCTTATCTCATTTGGAAAAAGTAAAACAAAAAAAACTCCTCAGCATTTAGGGTATATAGACAGCATCCAAAGACAAGTGAGAACAAAATCTTTGAACAACCACACAAAGTCTTTCCCTCTCACAATGGTATTTACGATATACTTCTATTTCCTTGCATTGTGACTTCTACTATACATTTTACTTCTTAGATTACAAAATATATATTTCTTCTAGTTTATTTTATTTTTTAGCATTGATTCTTTTTTTCTTTTTTAATATAAATGGTATTTTCACATATTTTGCCATCTAGAAGATTTGCCCCTTCTCACTTTATTTACAAATTTGGAAGAGCTCTTTGTGTATCCTAATATTTACCCAGTATTGTGTTGATTGCTTTCTTGATCTATTTTGTTTTCTACTCATCCACTCATTTTTATGAGTGCAAAGGTGGTAATTCACTCTTCATACTTTCTAGTTTTGTGCCTTTCTTAGGAGACCCTTCCTTCCAGGACAATTAAACTGTGCTGTATCTTATAGCATTTATATAATGTAATTTTATTGCATTGGTCTGTCCACAGTTCAGCTTGATTTATGTCTGAGTTATAGTGTCCCACTGTGTTATTTTTCTGTTGTGTAGTCAGTCATCTGGAAGTGATTTATTTAGCACTCTCCTTTCATATGAGATCTAATATGCTGTGGATCTGGTGTTTTTCATATTAATAGTACTATTTTTTGTTGTTGTTTATTTTTACCCTTGGTGAAAGTATATTGGATATACTTAAATAGTTTTTATTTGAATTTGAAATAAATTGTTCATTTTACTTTATATTTGGATTGCAGTATTTGCAGTCATATATCTCTTTGGGGAACATGTCTATTTTTAATAATCATCTTGTTCATAAATTTAGTATGCTACTCATTCATAACATTAAGTGTGATGATTTTTAAATGGAAGTCTTTAGGGATCTGTGTTAGGTATATTTTTAGGCATTTTTCTTTCTTTCATTGTCATTGCAGAGTTCTGTTGTTGGGGCTGAAAGAAAGGTGAGGAAGATTTTCATTTGAAGTGCTGAATGGAGAGACAGCTCAAGGTCATCCTGACCTTCACCCACCACTTAAGTCTTCTTCTCTCTTCTCTCTTTCAGGACCAGGGGAACAGGACGGGCTTCCTCTGAAGATCCAGCAAAGAAGAGAAATGTCTTCATTCTTCATAATGAAATTCTGTTCACCAAGGAAGGTTAAACCCTCCTTACAGAGAAGAGGCAGAAAATCGAACTCCAGTGTCTTGCCCTAGGACATTTCTGGCTCCTTCATTCCTGTACTAATTTACTGCCTTTCTGCAATTGTCTCCAGAAGATCCCTCTGTGTTAAGAAGGAATACTCAACCTTCAATCATCAACCACCTGACACCTTTTCCGACTACATCCATGTCTTATATGGATACTGTGCACCCTTCTTACGTTCATTTTTATTAATCAATTTCAGCAGAACCAGTTGGAACCTTCAGAGGTAAAATTTGAACTTGCCCATTCTGTCCATGATTCCAGTTTTTTATGGTCTGGTTAATATTGGTACATAGAAGGCTTTTGAAATATATGATTAGGAATATATAATGAAGAATATAATGAGGAATGAAATATATAATGAGTACGAGTGCCTTCCTTCCAGGATTCTTCCATTCATTCTCAAAGACCTCTTAATCCACCTGTGATGTTGAGACAGATAATGAGAAACACGTCTGCTCATCCTCTCCTTTTCTTGCTACAGTTCCTAACTACTCTTGGGGTTTCCAAGGCAGGGTCTTTTATGTGATAATGGGGTGATTAGTGTCCAGGGACACATACACCCTTCAGATGGGGTTGGATGCCAGGAGAATTAACCATGCATTTAGAAGACTAGAGATATCAGCTCTACACCCAGCTTCCAAGTCCAGAAAAAATGTAAGGCTTGAGTTGGTCTTGATGCCAATTATTTAATCAATCACACATGTAGAAGCTTCCACAGAACAATGGAAAAACAAGACTCAAAGACCAGCATTTAGATGTTATAAAATATGTAAAATTGGTAGAAGCCAGGCACCCCAAGATGGCATAGAATTTCCCATATTCACTCCATACCTTGCTTATTGTTCCATTACCAGAGTTTTCACTTGTATTGTTTTATATTAAGCGGATTAAAACACAATGATTTTTTTCCTGCTTTGTGAATAATTCTAACAAATAAATGATCATGAGGGTGAGGTTACAGGAACCTCTCACTTATTTGGTGAGAAGCAGGTCAAACAAACCATTGGCAACTGAAAGGAAGGTGGGGGTTGTCCCAAGGGACCGAGTCCTGTAAGTTGGTGTCAGGACTGAAGTGAATCTGAGGGCACCAGCTGATACCAAACCGGCATATCAGTGTATCGTCACACCGTCATATCAGTGTTCGATGCTGAGTACCAGAACTGGGAAAAGTCTGGCCCCCTATCTCCCAGAGAGCATTCTTAGCTTTATAGGCGGCTATTCATATGGAAGCTCAAATACTGTGTTTTGATTTCCATTCTGTGATTTATAACTTACTTCTTTTGCTATCCTCCTTTATTAATCTAGACATCCAGCATATCGAGGAACAGTGCAAGTAGCAAGAAAATTTGATCTGTCATTATTTTTAGTCAACAATTGGTGTTTATTGAATACATATTTATTAATCTTATGCTATGTGCCAGAAACTGTTGTAGCCTACTGTAACAAAGCAGTATATAGTTTATATTCTAGTGGGAGAGTCACACAGTGTACAATACCCCAAATAAAGGCGTCAGTTATACAAATGTGAAGGTAAAGAATTATAGTTAAAACATAAGTAAGGAGGAGGCCCAGGATCCTGAGTGGCACTGTGACTGGAGGATGAGTCTGGAGCAGCCTCCAGAGGCAGGGAGAGAGGGCTGGAGGATGGGCGGGGAGGGGACAGCTTGGCAAGGACAGGAGATGCCAGCATGGTGCTGGAGTATGCCTTGGGTGTGTGAAGAGTGGCAATCCAGCCTGGGTGATCTCATGGAGTGGAATGAGGGCAGTGCGGATGAAGTCCTCAGGGACAGGAAGGGATCACACAGCCCAGCAGAGCACATGAGCCGGTGGCTGTAACATGATGCCAAGTGGAGGCCATGAGGGTATTTGCAGGTAAAAGTGACAGGATCTGCCTTCCATGTTACTTATAAGGTAATCTTGGCAAGTATTACTCAGTCGTTGTCTGAGAGTGAGCGGTGGGGACTGGAAGTCTGTACAAAGGGACCACACTGAGGTGATTTCAGGGGCGCCCCCAGGAAAGGAATCTGGTTCAGGCCAGAGAGATGGCATGGAATACTGAGGCGAGGTCGGAAAGCGGGTGTATTTTCAAGGTGTAGTAAGCAAAATGCCTGCTGAATAGGGAAGAGAAAATGAAAGAGGTTCATCGGAACACAAGTTTTTGTCCTCAGAGCTGGAATCTTGAATTTCAGTCAGGTGAGATGAGACAAAGCAGGAAAAGGGGTGGAGCTTCTGTTTGGTAAGAGGACCTGTGATGACTGTGCGAAGCGAATGTGCCTGTGGAGCAGACGCGGAGGCTGGAGGAGAACTGAGCACGCGGAGTCCAGTGCTGGTGCTTATATCTGTGAATGTGGGCGTCGTCTTCAAAGAAGCACAGAGGGAAAGAAATGGCCCTGAGTGAGTTACAGGATCAGTAGAGAATAGCCCAGCCCAAGAGGCTGAGCAGCGAGGGAGGAAGAGAAGCAGCAGGACCTCTGTCCTGTGGAAAGATGGCTTCTCCAGGAGCAGTAGGAGCAGCTATGTCAAAGGGTTTCTTTGA
>PVIR01011026.1:0-48435 GCA_004026965.1 Petromus typicus | reverse complement strand
AGCCATAAATGAGTTCTAGAATGTATGTTATATATTGTGAAATAGAAAACACTCAAAGCGTAATGGAGTGAAGGGGGGAAAATAATGAGATTATAACAAAAAGAATGGAAACAAAGTTTATGTATATGGGGGTGGGGGTGGGAGGGCGGGCAGGGTTATGGGGAAAAATGAGAATTAAGTTGTGTCATATACTGGTACATATTCTCATTGTTGAATGCAATCATGATGTATATATGTAATGTACCAATAAAGATTTCAATTAAAAAAAAAAAAAAGAATAACTGGCTATGACTAACTCAATGCTATGTATAAATCCTCATTATCCACCACTGTGCCTGGTACTCAATAAATATCTGTTGTTTAATGTGGTAGTATATGCCTATAATCTCAGTACTCTAGGAAGCTGAGGCAAGATGATAATGAATTTGAGCCCAGCCTGGTCAATTTAATAAGATCCTGTCTCAAAGTGAGTGAGGGATGTAACTCAATGTAAAGGTCCTGGGTTCAATCCTCAATACTGCAAAAAAATATAAATATACATATATAGTCTGTTGACTAAGCCAAATATAATGTATATCTATTACAAGTAGTTCCTATCTGGTAATCCTAGCACTACTGGAGGCTGAAGCAAGAGGATTGCCACAAATTCAAGGCCAGCCTGAGTGATTTAGCGAGTTTAAGGCCATCCTGAACTGCAAAACTCTGTCTCAATAAAATAAGTAACAGTACATTTGGAATGATGCTGCCATTAACACAAGTTTTTAAAAACAGATTGAAGTGATACATGAAAACAGGTACATAAAGTATTTTTAACAGTACACGTTTGTAGTACATACTGATTACAATCATTGTGGGAACCAGGTACATATATATAGCATATCTTAATTTTTTTATTCCCCTTTTCCTCCTTTCCCTCTCCATTTCTTCTATCTTGAGGAACATAAAATATTGCTGAGTGAAAACAAAAGAACATAACAGCATGCATGTATGAACTACTACTTTAAAAAATATGATTACCTTTATGAACTTTAAATTGTGGAAAGCTATACCCAGCAGAGTCTTTCATCTTGAAATGTTACATGATAAAACACTGCTCTGTGTTTAAACCCCAGGTCTCAAACATGCAAGGCAACTACTTTACCACTGTGCTATATTCCCAGCCCCAAATAAGTATTTTTATTTTTAACATATAGATTCTTCCTTTTCTGACTTGCTCCAATCTCTTGAATGACCCCGAGGCTTACTCCTATTTAATGAGACTGGGGTTGGACCATTCCTCCATCAGCCCAAGGAAACAAAGAACACAGAAGAAAAGCTATAGTCTTAACATCCAGCTCATTAAACTGACCCTGTTTACCAAGGTAGCTTCCAGTCTGCCTACTTAGAAATGGCAAAGATAAAAGTTTCAAGACAGGGCTGGAGATTTAGCTCAGTGGTTCCGGCGCCTGTCTTGCAAGCACAAGGTCATGGGTTCGATCCCAGATAACCACATACAACAATGGCAGGCATGGTGACTCATGCCCACCAGCAATCATACCACATACCACAGTGCCAGGTGTGATGGTTCACGCCTGTAAACCCAGCCCTCGGAAGGCAGAAGCAGGAAGACTGCTCTGAGTTTGAGGCTCTCCTGCACTACATAGTGAGCTCAGGGCCATCCTGAACTACAAAATGAGACTCTGTCTCAAAAAAAGTTTCAAGACAAAATGTACAGAAAAGTTGACCAGGCCAGATCTCCAAAAGGCTGCCATAGGCCAAAGACCCCAGGGCAAACAGGCCAACAAAGCCTTTCCAAACTTTTAAAAAAACAGATCACACAGAACTACTTTCTAATGCATTCCATGACATCAGTATTATCCTGATATTAAAACTAGAAAGACATCACAAGAAAACTGTAAGCCAATATTCCTTCAGAATATACATGCAAAATATCCTGAACAAAATATTATCAAATCAGATACAGCACATGAAAAGGATTTTACGATGTAACCAAGTGGCAATATTAGAGTGGCTCAACAAGAAAAATCAATGTACGGCCGGGGAGTTAGCTCAGCGGTTCCGGCGCCTGTCTTGCAAGCGCAAGGACCCGGGTTCGATCCCCGGCAACCACATAACAATACTGGGTGTGGAGACTCACCCCAGCAGCCACCAGTACCACATACCACAGTGCCAGGTGTGGTGGCTCATGTCTGTAATCCCAGCACTCGGGAGGCAAAGGCAGGAGGATTGTAATGTGAGTTTGAGGCTGAGCTGAGGGCCAGCCTGAACCACAAAGAGAGACCCTGTCTCAAAAAAAACCTAAAAAAAAAAAAGAAAGAAAAATCAATGTAGTATATCATATTAATAGAGCGAATGGGGTTTTGTTTGCTTTTTGAGACAGCATCTCACTATAGAGTTCAGTCTGGCCAGGCTGGTCCCAAACAGCGGGTATATCATGGCCTCTTTTTTGAGGGGAAAAGATTTCACCATGCAAGTCCAGCTAGCCTTGAACTCACTGTGTATTTCAGGCTTGCCTCAGCTTGTGATGATCCTCCCTCCTGCCTCAGTCTTCTAGATGCCGGGATTACAGGTGTGTGCCACCATGCCCAGCTTACCTCAGCCTTCTCAAGGCTGGAATCATAGATGTGTGCCACTTTTTTTTTTTTGAGAGAATATCTATAATTTTATTCACAGAATAAGTCATGCTCAATGTAATAAAACCTAATACAGTATCTCCTTTGTCATAAAAATCTAAATAAGCCAGGAAGAAAAAATATCTTCATTATAATTTTTACATATATGAAAACATCACATTTAATGGCAAAAGACTGAAAGCTGAACTAGAGACTTAGCTAAAAGGCACGACAACTACCTCAAAAGCATGGGTTCCTGAGTTCAATCCCTAGCACACAACAGCCCTCCCCCCACCAAAAGGACTGCAAGCTGGTCCCTTAAGACCAAGAACCAAGAAAGATACCTGGGCATAGTGACACAATCCCAGCACACTGGATGCTGAGGTGGGGGTGGGAATTCAAGACACCCTGAAAAACACAGTGAGACTTTCCCTAAAGAACATAATAAAGAAAGGCTGGGGATTTAGCTTGGTAGCACCATCGCCTTGTCTGCCTTGCAACTCCAAGGTCATGAGTTTTTTTTTTTTTTTTTTTTTTTTTTTGAGACAGGGTCTCACTTTTGTGGTTTAGGCTGGCCCTGAGCTCAGCCTCAAACTCACATCACAATCCTCCTGCCTCTGCCTCCCGAGTGCTGGGATTACAGGCATGAGCCACCACGCCCGGCACTCAAGGTCATGAGTTTAAAAATGATAAAAGATGCATACTTTTTACCACTTTCAAAACACAATACTGAAAGCTCCAACCAGAGCAATTAGGAAAATAAATATAATAAAAGGCGTCTGTATTAGAAAGGAAGAAATAAAACTTTCTGTAGATAACACAATTTCATATGTGGAAAACTCTAAAAAATAATTAACACAATTTCATATGTGGAAAACTCTAAAAAATAATTAAACAGCAAAGTTGTAGAATATAAGATCAATACTCAAAAACTGACTGTATTTCTATATTATCAGTAATAATCTGAATTTAAGAAAGCAAATTTTTAAAAAGTATCCAGTGGCTGGGCATGGCATGCATGCCGTAAAGTCCAGTATTCTGAAAAGACAGCAAATTTGACTCTAGTTTGAACAACTTAAGACAACGTCTCAGAAAAAAAACAAAAAAAAAGTTAGCCAAGCCTGTAATACTGGTGCTCTGGAATGCTGAGGCTGGAGGATCACAAGCTCGAGTTCAGGATGGGCAATTTAGTCACTTAGCAAGACTCTATCTCAAAATTTAAAAATGGAAAAGGGGCTGGAGATGTAGCTCCGTGCAAAGATCTAGGTTCAATCCTAAGTACGATTGATGGGTAGATAGGGTAGACAGGTAGATAGCAGACAGATAAATGAATAGAGGGATGATAGAAAGCTAGTGTCAAGCTGAGAATAAGGCTGAGACAGAAAGATTGTGAGTGCAAGGCCAAGTCAACCTACCTAGCAGTTTCAAGGCTCACCTAGACTACATAGCAAGAACCCTGTCCTCTAAATTAGTTAATTTAAAGTTAAGGGGGCTGGCGTGATCAAAAAATATATATAAAAAGCTCCCCCAAATATGTGAAACCAGAGTAGAGAAGGGGGCAAGTACACTGTGTACGTATACCAATCTGCCAAAATGAAACCCATTTATCTGTATAACCAATATGTGGTAATTTTTAAAAGCTATGAAACAAAATTAATTAATAAACAAAGTTATCACTTCAAAAAATATAATTAAAATAGCATCAAAAAGAATAAAATATTCAGGAACAAAGTTAACCAAGGAAAAAATGTTGTATAATGAAAACCATAAAACATTGCTATAGAAATTAAAGGCCTAAGTAAAAGTAAGAGCCAAGGATTTAGCCAGTGGTTCTGGCACCTGCTTTGCAAGTTCAAGTCCCAGGTTTGATCCCCGGTAACTACATACAACAATGCCAGGCCTGGTGACTCAGGCTCACCAGCAATCAGCACTACATACCACAGTGCCAGGTGTGGTGGCTCACACCTGTAATCCCAACATTCAGGAGGCAGAGACGTTGTCTCAAAAAAAAAAAAGTAAGTACAGTTTGGGTTCAGGTACTGAATACTGCAAAAAGGACAGTATTACCCAAAACAATATATACATTCAATGCAATTCCTGCCAAATTCCTAGGGGCATTCTCCACATAAATGGAAAATCTCATCCAAAAATTATATGAGTTGCAAGAGGCCATCAATACTCAAATTTTTTTCTGAGACAGGGCCTTGCTATATCACAATGATACTCCTGCCTCAGCTTCCCAAGTAGTTAGGATTACAGGCACATGCCACCATGCCTGGCTCATACTCAAAATAATTTTGAAAAGTAACAAAGTTAAGAGAATTCACAAGTCCTGATTTCAAAGCTAAAGTAATCTAAAATAAAATATTGCCAGACATGTAATCCTAGCACTCAGAGGCTGAGGCAGGTATAATGCTGTGAGTCTGAGGCCAGCCTAAGCTACATAGTGCATTCAAGGCCAGGCTGATCTATATAGCGAGACCTTGTTTCCAAAAAAAAAAAAAAGTGTAATAATGACATAAAGATAAACCAATGGGGGGAAAAAAGAGGCCAGGATTAAACCCTCACATCTACAACCAATTGATTTGTGTATACTGCATACATGCATGTTCATGTGTGTTAATGAAGAGTGAATCCAGGACTTGGCACATATTAGGGGAACACTCTACCATTGAGCTACATCTTCATCTCTTTTTTTAAACTTTTATTCTGTGATAGTGTCTTGCTAAATTGCTCAGGTTGATCTAAAATTTGTGATCCTCCTGCCTCAACCTTCCCTATAGCTATATAGTCCAGGCTGGCCTTGAATTCGAGATGATCCTTCTGCCTTAGCCTCCTGTGTGCTTAGATTAGAATTAATACATTTTTAACCAGTGTGCCCTTGATTAAAAATGGATCAAAGATGTAAAAATTGAAAGGTAAAAATTATTAGAACAAAACATAAGGGCAAGACTTCAAGACTTGCTTTGGCAATGATTCCTTAAATATGTCACCAAAACCGTAAGTGATGGAGCCTGAGACTTAGCTCAGTGGCAGCATGCCTGCCTCACAGGCACAAGGTTCCGAGTTAGAACCCCAGTACAAAAATAAAATACACTACCACCACAAGTGATAAAAGAGAAAATACATTAACTGGGCCAGGGATATAGCTCAGTGGTTCCAGCACCTGTCTTGCAAGCGCAGGGACCGGGGTTCGATCCCCAGTAACCACATACAACACTGGGCTGGGAGTATCCACGCCCAGCAGCAACCAGTACCACATACCACAGTGCCGGGCGTGGTGGCTCACACCTGTAATCCCAGCACTTGGGAGGCAGAAGCAGGAGGATTGCTGTGATGTGAGTTTGAGGCTGAGCTCAGGGCCAGCCTGAACCACAAAGCGAGACCCTGTCTCAAAAAAAACCTTAAAAAAAAAAAAATTAACTCACCTCAATAAAATTTAAAATATTGGAGGATCAGAAGACATTATCAAAAGAAGAAAAAAAGACTAGAGAATGAAAGAAAATGTTTACAGATCACATATCTGTCAGTTATAACACCCCCAAAATATAAATAATTCCCACAACTCAACTGTTGGGACCAAGTCCCATCAAGACAATCTCTCAGGACACGACACAATCTTAAAGTCCAAGCAAGAGCTTTCTTACTCAGCTGAGGATGGTCCTTCCATGTAGAAGGCAAAGTGGTAAACTGGGGCACAGTATTTAAAGACAAAATCTACTACCCTCCCCACCTGTTACCAGGTAGTTTCTCTGCAGGAGCAATGAGGTCATTCTATTGTTCAAGTGCAGAAACAAGTCATTACAGAAGCCAATAGCAACGATGAGATCACTGGTTACTATAGAATAGTATGTTCTAAAAACATACAATCTGGGGCTGTGCATATCAGTTGGGTGGACAGTTTCCAAGGAGACAAGTTCTGGGTTCACAGGGAGGTTACAGGACACAAAATGGCTATTTTTCTATCAAGTTGGGTCTAACATCAACAAGAAAAAATAAACTAAACTTGAAAATGGGCATCTGAAGCCAAGTGCAGTGGCACACATCTGTAATCGCAGCACTCAGGAGGCTGAGGAAGGAGGATTACTGTGAGTTCAAGGCCAGCCTGGGGTATATAGTGAAATCCAGATCAGCCTCAACTACATAAGGAGACTTTGTCTCAATAAAACAAAAATAAAAATGGGGAGCCACATGTGTATACTAGGAGGCTAACACAGAACAGCAAATCTGAGCTCAGCCAAAGTGAATTAGCAAATTAACAAGACCCTGTCTAAAAGTTAAAAGAAGAAAGGTTATTATTTAGTAGGTATAGAATTTTAGGGTGACAAAAAAAAGCCCCACTTAGAATTAAATAGTCGTGCTGATTATACAACATCGTTAATATATTTAGTGCTATTGAATTCTATCCTTAAAAGTAATCATAACAACAAATTTTATGCTATATGTAATTTACCACAGTAAAACAATTTGAAGCAATGTAATGTGTATCCATTGGTAACTGTTAAAACTGGATATTGGGTACATGGGGACACTATTTTTCTTTCATCTGAAAATTTAATAGGAAGGATGCTTTCTATAGGGTCTTGGTAGACATTCTCTGTCAAAGAAGTCCCTGTCTTGTTTCTACAATGCTTAAAGGTTTTATCATGAATATTACACTTTATTATGAACTAAGATAAACAATTAGTTTGCCACATTAGTGTTAAAGGTAAAACTATCAGTACACTCTCTAAAGTCAATGTGTCTTTCAGACTTTTCCACTACTGCAAGAAGCCCAACTTGGTCAAATACTCAAGTTTTTGTCATATTAGATTTATTTGCCATGTTTTGTTGTTCTGCCATATATTCCCATAATTCTCTGTGCATCTACCATGAGACCCACACAACTCTTCTGTAAATATGAACTCCTTGAGGGCACAGATACATCCACTGTTCTACTCCTGGCTAGTGTAAGTCTAACACATAGCAAGCCCTCAAAGCATGACTGATGAAGGAGTTAGTAAATGGGTAAGTGGAAAGATACAGAGGGAAGTGATAAACACCTTAATCCAGAGAAGTGACATTTGCAGACATACAGCAGAGCTCAGTCAGACAGGGAAGCATTCAAAATGGTCACCAACCACTCCATAAAGGTATCTTCTTTGTCTGTGGGCAACTCAGTTTCTCTGCAGCTCTATAAAACGAGCCCTATTATACCCACTGGCCTGTTTTACCCAGCGAGCGGCTTTCCACAGGTCAGGGCCTATCTTCTCCCATCAGAATGTCGCCCTCAAAACACAGACCACCCCTAACTTCAGATTCTATATTAGGACTGAGGGGGGATTTGGCATTAGTTTCAAACTTAAAGTGTTCCTCTCAATCTCAGAGTTAATTCCCGACAATCAAAATGGCCTCATCCCAGTCCTGATTGGCACAGAAAGAGCCTATCCCATTAACAATTCACTGCCTCAGCAGAACAGAGGAGGAGAGTAATCAGCAAGAGGAACGGCGGAATTATTTCAGCAGCTGTAAATTATGTGTTCTCGCCTCCTCTCCTCCCGTCCACATTCAACTGTGCCCCACGCCTCCACACTCAACTTGCATTTGTCAAGTATCTATGTCAACTGCAATAACTAAGTTCAAGAAGCAATATTAAAAAGCACTAATTAACCGATACTTAAATAACTGTGTTTAATGTCAACAAAAATCACACTTTAACTTTAAACAATCCTTGGGCTATTAGTCACTTAATTAAATTCTTAGGATCCTCAGACCCTGGCACAGTCCACACTGCCCCAAGGAGCTGTCCTAGGCCATGGCCTTAGCAGGATGTGGAAGGGGAGAGGCCCATATCCCTGGGGAAGAGCCAGGAGAGCCCCGGTTCTCTTCTAGAGTCTCCTAATGAGGTGGTTTCTCTTCACAGCTCTGCTTGTCTCCGTAGGGCAACAAGAACATGACAAATAAATACATTCTGACATGGAAAAATGCCAAATCAGGATAAGGTTTATTTTTTAAAGTGCATTTAAAAATATATATATAAACCCAAGAGAGTTGCTTTTCCCATCTGGTATCCATTCTTTAGAGCAGGATGGCACAAAACATTCCGGCTTGTGTACAGAGGTTATGCAACAGGATTTATGACAGCAAGTAGGGTCAGGGGGCCATTCAAGATGCCACCAACCAAATCCTAGCCTGCCAGGAGTCAGCAGCCTGCAACTGACAAGGGTACAGCTTGGCAAACAGCGGCATTCTAGACTGGAACTTGCAAAGGGACTCAGTTCCAGTGAGTGAGTTTGTGATGAGGACGCCAGCAGGACCGGGAGTTCTTTCCAGCTGTAGTAAGCTCCACAGGGACAGCTTGCCATGAGCCTGCTCACCACCCAGATTTGCTGAAAGGGAGTGACATGCCAGCTCCCTGCCCAGGTGAACGTCCTATAAAGGGTCTCTCACTGACTCCAGGCAGCCCACATCTGGCCAAGGATCAGCAAGCACTGGGAACCTACATGTTGGACAGTAGCTGCCTTGACCCTAATCCTTCTTTGTCAAAATACCATCATTGTGGGCCGGGGAGTTAGCTCAGTGGTTCTGACGCCTGTCTTGCAAGCGCAAGGGCATTGGTTCGATTCCCCGGTAACCACATAACAATACTGGGTGTGGAGACCCACACCCATCAGCAACCAGTACCACATACCACAGTGCCGGGCGTGGTGGCTCATGCCTGTAATCCCAGCACTCGGGAGGCAGAGGCAGGAGGATTGTGATGTGAGTTTGAGGCTGAGCTCAGGGCCAGCCTGAACCACAAAGCGAGACCCTGTCTCAAAAAAAAAAAAAAAAAAACCTAAAAAAAAAAAAATACCATCATTGTAAAACCTACACAAAGTTGGGTGTGGTGGTGCACGCCTATAATCCCAAAACTGGAGAGGCTGAGGGAAGAGGATCACTTTGAGTTCAAGGCCAGTCTGAATTATATAGCAAGATCTTGTCCCAAAAAACAAAGAACAACAAGAGTTTGAGAGACATCAAGTGGCCCATATTTGTTTATCCTCCCAGCAGAGGCCCAGTTCATTCTTTTTCCTTCAGATTGACCTCCACGTGTGGCTGGCCTTACTTTTCTTTCTGTCACTCAGCCCTTCCCTACGCCCTCCTAAGGTAGGAGGGAATTCTTTTCTAATTATCCCATTCTGTCTGCAATGCTCAGAGATTCCTCTCAAGGGAGCTCTCCTTAAAACATCCACAGCAGGGGCCGGGAGTTAGCTCAGTGGTTCTGGCGCCTGTCTCACAAGCGCAAGGACCCGGGTTCGATTCCCCGGTAACCACATAACAATCCTGGGTGTGGAGACCCACACCCAGCAGCAACCAGTACCACATACCACCGTGCCGAGCGTGGTGGCTCACGCCTGTAATCCCAGCACTCGGGAGGCAGAGGCAGAGGCAGGAGGATTGTGATGTGAGTTTGAGGCTGAGCTCAGGGCCAGCCTGAACCACAAAGTGAGACCCTGTCTCCAAAAAACCTAAAAAAAAAAAAAAAAAAATCCACAGCAGCCCCTGGCAACGCCAACAGAAAACACTAGGTAGAGAAAACTCAGTTAAAAACCAGGAACAAACCTTGGCTTCAAAGAAGCCAGATGTTTCGGTTGTAGCTCACAGGAATGTGGAGAACATCCAAAAACAAAAACAAAAAACTAGAATAGTATGCCTACACCACCCAGACACACTGTTCTTTTACTACCTGCAGTTCCACACCCACACCAAAGCCATCTTAACCCTAGGTGAAGTAGTTACACAGTTATGTCAGACCAGAAAACAACATTTTTTGCAAACATCTTGTTCATTCTCCCATATAAGATCACTGTCAGAGCAAAAATCCATGTGCTATGAAAAGAAGTAAATCCATACTGCCTACTAGGGAACAAACATCAGTTGCCATCCAAACATATCCAACTGAAGATTATATATCCCTCCAAACATATCTGTTGAAACCTGCTCCATCTCAGATATGCGCCAGGTGCTCAGGATGGAAAAATTAAATGAGAAGGGTCCTGCCTCCACAGACAGATGGGCAAATCAGTAGTTATAGAAAGTTTTGTATTAAAGAGCATCAGAGATGACTCTGAAGCAGGAGAAAAGAGACATATCCTTCAAGGGATGGGGTCAGAGAGGATTTCCTAGAAAACGTGAACTGTGAAGATTTAAAGAGGAGAGGAGGCTACTCCAACAATGACACTGAGAAACACACATCAAGCAGAGGCCGGTTTTTTACAGTTCCAGAGGTATGAAACTAGGAACATGCACTTCTTTCAGCAACTATATACCGACTGAAGGGCTTACGCGGTAGCACCATTATGCTGGTGAACAGGAACTGTCTCTGCTAGACATGTGAGCTAGGTTTCAGACCTACAACTCACCACACTGTCTCCGCAAACCTCTGGAACCTCTCTTTCCGAATTGCAGAGTGGTGAAGAAGTGACAAGAGAAATAAGAGAAAAGCCTGCTAGTTTATAAAACTGCTATCTGGAAAGGTGCTCCACCAAAATTTGTAAATTCTGCTTATACGTCGACCCTGTAAGTTCAATGTTTTGTACAAACACCTGATTTCTGTCTTCCTTCATAGAAGAAGCCAGTAAACAGCACCCGAAATCGGACTGTATTAACCCCCCACATACAATAGTCCACCCTACTGGGCAACCTGAACGGGAAAGCAACCTGGGATTTGGGCACAGCCTTTGTGCCACCCTTCCCTAGAGAACATTCCTGCTATAGTCTCCTCTTCTGTGTGTCACATAAGAGCCCCCGATTTATCTCCATGGTGCCTGACCCTCTTCTAGAACTTATCTCGCTCCTGTTCAAGCCAGAACCCGGCAGCACTATTTCCCTCTCCCTTCCTTCCTTTTTCCTCTACTCCCTGCCCATCTACAATCAACTATTATCAATTTCATCTGCTAAGTTTCTCCCTGCCCTAGTGTTCCCGCTCACATGCCCAAACTCTTCCACACACCTTCACTTCCCAAGCGAAGGCAAACCCCCACAGGCTTTCAATGAGGTTGGACACAACAGAACAGTACAATGAAGAAATAGTCACAAGACTTTAATGGATCTCTTATCCGCTCAGCCCAGGGCTTCTGGAATACTCAACAGCCGGTCTCCCAAACCCTATAAAGATTCTCAAAAAAGCCACTTTTTCCTTTAGATTGAGAAAGACAGTCCAAATCCATTCAATAGAAGTCAGAAATTGGGCTACAGGGAAGATCTGGTGCCTGCATACAATCTCTGGAAATGCCAACGGGCTTGGGAGCCCAGAGCCTGGAGTCAGGCCTGTGACTGCGGGAATCAGATCCCAGGTCAGGCAAGCTTGGTTCCCCAGAGTCCATTCTTCACTGCCATGGACACAAAGCACAAGGACAGCCACTGAACTGAGAAGTCCCCAACCCTACGCTCTCCACTGTAAGGAAATCCATGCCCTAAGGAAAATATTTGCATCCACTAATGCAGACAGAATAAGGCAATTTTTAAGAAAAGGATGCTGGTGTTTACAGTACCTTAGAGCTCTGTTTTCCAAATTTAAGATAGGTACAGAGAGACAGAGAGAAAGAGGAAGGAAAGATCTGCCCGTGCCTCCCAGCCTCAGCTCAACAGAAACCTTCCCTTCACCCCATTCCCTCCATTTCGCCCTCACATCACCACAGAGGAATAAATGTCTGTTGAACAAATAAATGAAGAAATGAACAAACATTAGACCAAGGAGCTAGAGAGGGGGGTCATAGGAAAGAAAGAAGGCCTCATTCAAAAACCATTTCATGCATTTGGATACCATGAGCACCTAGTACATACTATGTATGGTACAAAATGCAGGGAACACACAGGTGTGCACAACTGTGAAGGAAATGAGCGGGGAGAGGAGCGCTCCTCCTGTCTCCCCGGTCTGGCGTCTTTCCAAATGAGCCTTTAACAGCGCCTCCTGTTCTCCTGACATTAAAGGCAGGCCTAACGGCACACATGCAAATAAAAACTTCACTTTTTATTGCATCCAGTACTTTGGGGCCTTGTGGTTTCTTTTCCAAGAAAAAACCTGTCATTCATCTCCTTGATTAAAAATTGATTTAATTTGGCTTTCATTAGTTAGGGACAAGGGGAAAACATATAGATTCACAGAGATAACGTGCCCAGCAACAAGGCTGCGATGAGCTCCAGCGACTGCACAGTTGGGTCCCAACCCACTGCCGATGAAAGAAAATTAAAAAGCTCACAACGTGGAGCTTAAGCTCCAGCCAAAAGGAATTATCTTCCCACAAGCATCTCTGTCAGATTTTTGGTTAATGGAAAAAACTTTTTAAAGCGAAGGAAAGGAAACCCTAAGGATATTTAACATAAAACTTAGACTTTCTGTATTTTTTTTTTTTTCAAATTCCCTTGCAGGGAGAAACAGCAAAGAGGTCTTTATTTCTCAGTCCTACTTTTTAAAACTTTTCCTGTTGATATGACATTGTCATAAAATTTTTCAATTTGTAGAGAGCGTAGAGCGGAGGTAGGTGCAGTGGCTGAGGAATTTTAAGCTGCTGTGCAGGAGCTCTGTGGTGCGAGCTGTAGGAGAGGTGGGAGCAGCAGTCCCGAACACGGCTCACTCAGCTATCTATGCTGCCTTGGGCTGTGGGGCTAAGATAAAAAAACAGGCACTCGGGCCTACGGCAGGCCACGTTCTCCCGTGTGTCAGACTCTCACACTCAGGCTGTGACTTGGAGCTAATGGGTAGCTTCCCTACAGTGTCAAAGGACTCTGGGGTACAAGATCAGCAAATTACAGTACAAGTGTACACCTTGATTAAATGTGAGACAGATTATTCTACATCCAGATCTTCAATGTGACCCCTCCTCCCCTACTAGAAACTATTTAATGTTTTTCCAAGACCTTCAGAATAAAGGGCAAATTCTACACCCAAACCCCTCTACCATCCAGAGCCAATCAATATCAACAGCTTCCTCTCTTTCCTCACCTTGTCCACAGCTACATTTATACAAAATTTTTCTACTGCTGTTCTAGGTTAGCTTGTTTCCCACCCCCACAATTTTGCACATCATTCTTTCTGCTTGGAATGCCATTTTCTTTCCTCTTTATCTGACAAATTCCTACTCATCCTAAAGGTTCTAGTTTAAAAGATACTTCCTCTAGGAGATCTTACCCAACCTTCTCCACGGAGAAGATTCCGTACTTCCAGAGCAGTCACCCCCTCCACCACAATCTCAGCACTTATGAGATTATATATATAGATAATATATATTATTTGTATATAATATATATACATATATATTATATATATACATATATTATCTATATATATATGTATATGTATATATAATATATATGGGGGGCAGTAATGAGAACTGAATCCACGGTCTTCACATTAAGCTACATCCTCAATATTTTTTATTTTGTTTTGGTTGGGTTTTGTTTTTTTTTTTTGCTTTTAATTTTTTTTCAGAAAAGGTCTCACTCTAATTCAAGCTTCTAAACTCACTATGTAGCCCAGGCTAGCCTCAAACTCACAGCAATCCTCCTGCCTCTGCCTCCCAAGCACTAGGATCACAGTTATAGGCCACAGCACCCAGCATTGTGGTATGTGGTACCAGGTACTGAACTCAGGACCTTGCATTTGCCAGGCAGACACCGGAACCACTGAACTAAATCCCCAGCCCTGTTTTATTTTTGAGACAGGCTTCCACTAAGTCCCCAAGTTGCACGCCCTACACTCAATCTTCTGAACTTCCTGGCACAACCTCTCAGAGGAGTGTCAGAATTACAGGTATGTGCCGCCATGTTTGGCTTATTCTTCCTTATATAGCTGTCCTTCTCCCTGCTAGACCATAAGCATTGTAGAAAAAGGGGATCAAGCCAATTCTGCATTTACACAGAACATACCTAACAGCCGCAACTAGCTTGACCTTCCACATAGATTTTAATTTAATACATTTAATAAATAATTTAATTTAATAAATTCTTGAGGGATGATTTAAAGTCTGTCAGGCTCAGATCTCAGATTTACCTCCTCCTTAAAGCCACTTGCTGCCATTACCACTACCACTACACCCCCAAACTCTGGGAATGTGGCCCAGGCCTTAACCTGAAGCATGTTCATCAGCCTTTATTGTACCATTTGCTGTGGGATGAACAGTGCTCAGTAACTGAGTACAGAAATGATTTTAGACCCCTTTCCTGCCTTCTACAAGGCAGAAAGGGCATTTATACAAGTAACTACCACATAACATAGCAAGCCTCACAAGGAACACACGGAAGGGGTGCAGACGGTACAGAAAACGAGGCCTCAGAATTAAGTCAGCCTTCCCAGTGCTTCTTTCCCAAGTGTCCCAAACCAACAACACTCTGCCTCACTGGCTCACAGAAATCCTTCTAGTACTCTTCAAGGTCAGACTTCAAGCTAGATTCCCATTTTGTTCCAGATTAATTCAAACCCTTTCTGTCTTTGGCTTTCTCACCTTCAATTCTATTCCCAGGAATTTCACTTACAGACAGTACATCCTGGCCTGTGCTCCATCCTGAGCCAACTTGTCCAGACTATTTTTCCATCTCCTTCCTCAACTGTCTTGGATGATCACTTGGCATTTATAAAATATCTACACTTACACAGAACATATGTAATAGTCCCCATCTACAATGAAGAAGACTCACACAGGGACAAAATTCCAGGAAAAATTAAACACAAAGTAAACCACCATCAACACTGCCTTCTCCTTCTACTGTTCCCTCATACAGACCTAAGCATCATCACGACCTTTAAGAGGACCTTCCTAGGTCTACCACATTTCCAGTTAAGTAACAGTACCTCTCATTCACTAGTGTCTTGGCCCTGACGCTCTGGCCTGTCCCATAGGTCTCTGAATGGCAAAGCCAGTCTATCCAGCCATGCATCCGTTTGATAAACAAGCACGGATCATCTACATGAGCCAAGAACCATGTCTGCTCTGCACTGTATCCTGTACAGATTACTTACTTGATTAATGGCTATGACTGAAGCACTAATAAAAAGAATCTAGGAAAGGTTTCCTGCCTCTTTCTCACAAATGCTCCAGTGAAAAAAACAAAACAAACAAAAAACACCTTTTGATGTGTCTGGTCAGACAAACCCACTACCAAAATCTCAAGTCACCAGAGCCTGAACCAGGGAGAAGACCTCTATCCAGCTGAGAAAAAGCTGACACAGCCTTTCTATCATCATCTCAAGTGTGATGGTTTGTGTGTAGATGTCCCCCAAAGCTTCAGGTGGGTGAGCTGAGACTTTTTCTCAGGTACCACAAACTGAATGTGCGATGCTGGGGTTAAGGGCACGTGATTATTAAACATGTGAGTGACTAGTCTGGCCCACCCTAATGGCTATAATCTGAATATGATAAAAGGGGCAAAAAGATGTTTTCCCTTGCTGCCACTGCTACGAACTCTCTCTTGTTGCCATTGCTACGTGTGTGTACCATGTTTCTGGTCTGCCGTGCCTGTTTGTGATCCCTGCCTGGGAGTCAGCAGATTATGGATTGAAACATCTACAAACTGTAAGCCAAAAAACCTTTCCCCTCTAGTTTTGGACGTCAGGTATTCTGTCTCAGCAATGAGAGAACAATAACTAACACACCAAGGGCACCAGAGAAACCAGTGTTGTAAAATATCCCTTAATCAAGTGACTTCTCTCCTGCTAGTACTGGTTTAGGAAAAAAAAATTTCTCAAGAAATAAATGGAAGGGAAAAGAAGAGCAAAAATTAATGAACATAGTAATTATACCCCAAAGTTGCAATCAGAACATTCTTTAGTTGAAGACAAGTATGAAAAACAAGATTAAGATGCTTCAGGGATGTGTTCACAAAACAGCAGGTGACAGATCAGATAAAATGTATTTACAGTACCTCACCAGGGACACATACCTTTTGGCTAATGGCTATCAGATACTAAATACCACTGTAAAAATAATACTTTCCTCTTTCATTATGGAGTTACAATTATCCATGGGAAAGCTGAAACATAGCAAACTATCTTGAATGCTACCTGGGAATAATTCCAGCTTCCAAGCTTATTTCTAAGTGTCTAAGCACAAGTGCTTAACAGTCACATGAAAGCCTGTGAGTTAGTCTGCTCAGGCTACCACAAGAAAATAACAGACTGGTGTTTTAAACTATAAAATTTACTTTCCCAAAATTCTGGACATCAAGATTCTAGCCAATTCAGCTTCCAATGAGGACTCTCATCATGACGTGTCACAATGTCCTCCATGATATGGCATTTGTTCAATGTGTAGACAGAGAAAAAAATCACTCCCCTAAAGCACAGAGGCTCCATTCTTATGGCTGCACTAACCCTACTTTATTAACCCAAATGTAGCCACACATGAGGTTAGAACTGCAACATGTAAATTTGAAAGGGGCACAAGTATCTATTCCGCAACAGCCCCTGAAGACATATTCCCAAAGATCTATTTGCAGAATGAGAAGAGAAATGGGAAGACTAGATAAAAAGAAGGTCTTGGGATACGTGCTGATTACGGGAGGTGATGGACAAAGATTCCAGGCCAAGACAGCCACATGTGCATAAGGGGAAAATGACCAAATAAACTGCTTGGCAAACAATTTCTCTCCTTTTCACAGACGATACCAAAACTACAACAGGTAGAAGTAGTGGATGTATCTATAGTAATGCTGGATACCTACAACTATATTCTTTCCAAGGGTTTAGCATGAAAGATTTTGTTCAAGTCTCCTGAAAGTCAATACAGAGGACATTATTACCATTTTTACTTTACAAATGGGAAATGTGTCCACACTGATGAAAGTCACTGGCCTAATATCACCCAGTACAGTAGGTAGAATAATAACTCCCCAAAGACATCAGGTCCTAATTCCTAGAATCTGTAAGTTTCCTTAGCAGGAAGGATGGAAGGAAAAAGAAAAAAAAGAATAGAAGGAAAAAATGAAAACAAACCTTTTGCAAATGTGATTAAGCATCTCAAAATTGTTATCCTTGATTATCCAGGTAGCCCCTAAATACAATCACAAGTGTTCTTTGAAAAGAGGCCGAATTCCAGGTATGGTAGTACACACCTGTAACCTCCAGGAGGCTGAAGCAGGACATGAGTTTGAGACCAGCCTGGGCTATATACCGACTACAAGGCCAGCCTGGACTACATAGTGAGATGCTCTCAAAGGAAAAAAAGAAAAAGGACAAAGCAAAATTTGACCCAGACGTACAAAAACTAATATGAAGACAAAGGAGAAAGATGTTTGAAGATGGCATCTTAAAAATTGGAGTGATGTGGTTGATATGAGGAATGCTGACAGCCAGCAGAAGCTAGAAAGAGAGCATAATCCTGCCAATGCCTTGATTTCAGCCCAGTGATACTCATTTCAGACTTCTGGCCTCTAGAACTGTATGAAAATAAATCTGTTATTTCATGCCAAGTACAAGACTGTACTAATTTGTTACAGCAGTCACAGCAATCAATATCCCCAGTAGCAAAACCAGGCTTTGATCCTGGGTCCCTGTGATTCCAAGTTGCACTCTGAATGCTATATCTTGCTCTTCTGCTACTCATGGCCTCCCCAGGCTGAGCTGAGCTCTCCAATGTTGGATGAGTGACCCTGCCCAGAATTAAAGCAACTGGCACTGGCACCTGCTCTACACAGTGCCTTTAGATGACCCTCCCTTTTCTCCTACCACCATGTCAGTCAGAGCTAATTGGAAGCTGAAATAACCTTCTACTGAGAAGGTAGAGAGAGAAATACAATCACCCAGAATCCAACATCCTCATGACGCTGCAAGGCAAACTAACAAAGGCTTTCACTTTATGTGTGTGTACTTAACTGATATCCAGATTATCGCTCTATCGCTCTGCTCCATCAGTCCACAATTTACTCTTTCCCACACAGACATGTTGGGAGAGGAGTACCAGCCCTCAAGTAGTTCAGTTTCCCCTCTGCCCTTGAGAAGGACCGTGCTCGCCACTTTATGACTTCCCAGGAACACTGGGACAAGGAGCCTCCCCGGGTTCTCTCTCGGGATGATTCTGGGCCAGTATTGGTGTGAGCAGTCTGGCAGGAGGTGCTTCTAGCTAACCAATTCTGAAATTAACAAGCAAACTAATAAACACATTGTCAGGACAAAGGTACTGCATTCCAGCATGGACTTTGTCAACTGATTCTGACAAGTACAGTTCGGCTTTAATTATTTATAACACTACAAGATGCAGATGGCGAAAGACGGAAGTATGTTTTGTAAAAATAATGATGTATTGATAATGGAGGACACCATGGATGCTGCGGCTACTCAATGGCTCCTCTGCCGAGAATCCATGAGGGCAGAATACTCAGTCTGGTAGATTAACAAAGAAGGACATTTGGAATTATAAAAAGTAGTAAAACAACAAGTAATTCATCAAAGTACCTAGAGTTTTCCTACATCTCATTTTGCTGCATGATCTTTTTTCTCTTCCTCATCCATTTATCTTCCTTCAAGTTCTTCTAGCTACTTTTTACTTTATTTTCATTTGACAAGAAGATTGTTACTAGTCCATTTTGTGCTGCTATAACAGAACATCCAAGGCTGCAAAGTTTATGAAGAACGGAGGTTTATTTCTTACAGTTCTGGAGATTGAGAACTACAAAATTAAGGAGGCGGCATTTGATGAGGGGAGAAGAGGTCCAAATTCACTCCTTTTTATCAGAGACAACTTCTATGCCAACAGCACTAATCCACTCATGACTTCGAAGCCCTCATGACTTAACTTTTTTGGTAGTACTGGGAATTAAACCCAGGGTCTTGTGCATTCTATATAAGCACTCTACTGTCAAGCTATATTCTCAGTCCTTTTTTCATTTTTATTTTGAGACAGTCTTGCTAAGTTGCCCAAGCTGACGTCATAATAGTGATCCTCCTGCCTCAGCCTTTCAAATAGCGAGATTATAAATGCACACATCCATATCACCCACCTAATCACTTCTTAAAGGCTTCACTTAACAACATCACTGCATTGGGAATTAAGCATCCAATACATCATCTTTGGAGAACACACTCAAACCAAAACAAAGTTCAACTTGATTTTCCATCAGTACCCCAAATAATAATTATAGCTAACATTATTTATTCATAAGATACTGGACTTATACCAAACCTGCATCATCATCCTCTACGAGACTCCAAGAGGTTAAGTCACCTTCCAAAATTCACAGCACTAATTGATGGCCAAGCTAGAAGTAGAAAGCAGGTCTAACTCTAAAGGCTGAAATCTTAAATACAAAATCAAACTGCATGCCTCCTAAGAGAGCTTGAGGGCCTTACTACTTCACCAAATCCACACCTCTGCAGCTTGAGTTTCTGAAGTGCTCAGAACAATTCATAAACACACTTCAACCTGTCCAGAAAATTTCTTCCATTCCCCACATCCTGGCAGAATAATCAGGAAAACATAGTTAGATGTTAAGAATCCAGGGACAAGGCCTATCTATAAATGAAGTTTACAGCTTCCTCAAAGGAACCCAAATCCTCCGATTTAACAGTACCCGAGGGGCTGGGGATATAGCTCAGTGGTTCTGGCGCCTGTCTTGCAAGCGCAAGGGTTCGATCCCCGGTAACCACATAACAATACTGCATGTGGAGACTCACCCCAGCAGCAACCACTACCGAATACCACAGTGGCCCGGCGTGGTGGCTCACGCCTGTAATCCCAGCACTTGGGAGGCAGAGGCAGGAGGATTGCTGTGATGTGAGTTGGAGGCTGAGCTCAGGGCCAGCCTGAACTACAAAGCGAGACCCTGTCTCAAAAAAAAAAAACCAAAAAAAAAACAGTACCCAAAGGCAGCCTACCCCTATTCCTCCACTGCCTTAATCTGAGCAGCCTATCACCAGCAAGAGCCTCATTCCAGCACCAGGAAATAACAGACAGTTCTCAAAGAGACAGTTCTCGAAGAGAAAATCAAAAAAGCAGCTCGAAAAAAGAAGGAACAGCTTAAAAGCACAAACTCTTTATTATGTATCACCATGTTTTCCTTTTTTAAGCTTCTTATTCTGGCTTCAAATTAGTTTTCCTTGTTTAGTCCTAATTATTGCTTGAGCTCTCTTCAAATAGGCCCCCAAAGACACTGGAAAAAAATGTAACTGAAAGGTCAACTTGTTTCAAGGGAACTGCAGGGAGACTCCCTGACATCTTGCTCTGAAATGCTATTTTGTAACTTCATAAGATAATGCCCCAGAATTAATCACAACAAATAATTCTCCATTTCCCCTGGCAAAAGGCTCAGGGAGGCTAGAGAGGCAAGGAGAAAGAAAGATGGTCCTAAGGGGGGCAGGGAATATCTCTTCATTTAAGAGTACTTACGCAAAGGGGATTGGGGAAAAAAGAATCAAAATGTATTATGTACAGAAACAAATTCCCTATGATGAATGTGATCATTGTGTGTATGTACCAATAAAAATAATTTTTTAAAAGACCACATACACAAAATTGGCTTTCAAATTCTGTCCAAATCACTAAACTAGTACTGATACCATCAAGTCCCAAAGCTACATGTCACTGTATGACACTGTCCTTTCTGACGGAGGAAGAGCCAGCAGGACACTGGGAGGTGAGGAAGTAGGGCAGTGAATAGAGAAGAAATATAAACCATAAATTAGGGCCGGAAGCCCTGCTGCTTCTCCTGCCAGGAGCCAGCAAGAAAGCCTGAATCAACTTTCTGAAAGACCAGACCATGAAAGGGGATGTTAAAATAAATTGAGAGTAAAAATGGGAAGAGATCAGAGGAAAGAAGAGTCTTACTGTACCAGGTTCGCAATTTCTGCTTTCAGAGCTGAAGTACCAGTTTTTTTAAGGTTTAAGAGCTTTGAGGTCTTTTTCTTGGGGGATGGATCACTAATTCTATCTCTCTGAAAGTGTGCTTGCTGCAATGGAGAGCATTTGCATGAAACAGGAGGAGAAGTGTCTATTCCTTGGAACTCAGCTGTGTTCTTGTGTGCACATGCACACATAAGACGTGTGAAAGTTGTTTCCATAACAGTCTACCATTCTACTAGATGCATAGGTAGAAAATAGCAGGGCAGAGCTGGAAGGCCTGATCTACCAAATCCTCGTAAACACGAAGACTGCAGCTAGTTTTAAAGAAGTTTTCAGGAAAGTAAAGGAAACCAATGTAACATAAAGCAAAAAGAGATACAAGTTTGATTTGTTATTTTGTAATGTTAATAACAAAATTAAAAAAAAAAAAAAAAAACAGGAAGCTTAACTGTGCTGAGCCAGGTATGGTTGCATACTTCTGTAATCCCAGCACTCTGGGAGGCTGAGGCAAGAGGATTGAAAGTTTAAATTCAGGTTTGAAGATTTAGCTTAGCAGCACTGAGCCCACCTGCCTTGCACGCACAAGGTACTGAGTTCAACCCCTGGTACTGGGAGGGGGTGTTGTTAATCTCAGTTTGGACCAACATAGCAACCTAGAAAGAGTCTATATTTTTTAAAAAAAAATTTTTTTAAAGGTTCTGGGGATATAGCTCAGTGTAAAGGCCTTCGGTTCAACACTCATGGACAAAAGAGGGTGGGGATTAACTATCACAGAAATCAAAGTCAAGGTCATCCCCACCCCTAAAGATCAGAGGCCTATCCACTCCAGCTTGGGGTCTTTCGGGCTGATCCAGCTTTTCAGGACATTAAATTATAGATGACAGTCACAATGGGGCAGGAGTGGGTAACAGTATACCTTGCACATCCCAATTACCTTTCTACAATCACAGGGAAAAAAAGTTATACCCTGGGTGGAAAGTTGGAATGAAACATACTACCTACAACTGTGGCCACACAACCGTGAAGATTTCTAAGAGAAAACACTTCTTTGAAGAAATGCAGAAATAACACAGAGGCCAGGAGACAGAGTAAGTGAGAAAAGATTAAAGGAATAAGGATCATTTAGCACATAAAAGTAAAAGAACTGAGAGGAGGCTTAATAATGATTTTTAAGCCCAGAGAAAGTTGCTTAAGAAAGCCACTACCATTTTACCCCAACACCACCCACAGACCCAGAATCTTCCAATGTCTATCTTGCTAGTTTACAGCTGAAATTCTTCCATGTAAAAGGAGGCAGATATTCTATTACAAGTGGATTTCTAGATAAGTTTAATCACAAGTTAAAAATTATTCCAGACGGATAAAGGAGGAAGGATGGTCAGTAACTCCTGCAAATTAACACAGCTGTAGGCCAGGAATAAAATAGCCAAATACCCTCAGTCAGACTTGTTCAAAAAAGGGAAATAACCAAAGGGAGAACTGACAAGGAGGCTAACATCATTCACTAGAGAGACTAAAATAGAGTTAACGATATGTGAGATGGGCTGGGGATTTAGCTCAGTGGTTCCTGCGCCTGTCTTGCAAGCACAAGGACCCAGGTTCAATCCCCCAGAAACCACAAACAATACTGGGTATGGAGACTCATGCTCAGCAGCAATCAGTACCACATACCACAGTGCCAGGTGTGGTAGCTCACACCTGCAATCCCTGCACTTGGGAGGCAGAGGCAGAAGGATTGCTGTGATGTGAGTTTGAGGCTGAGCTCGGGGCCAGCCTGAACTACAAAGCGAGACCCTGTCTCAAAAAAAAAAAGAAAAAAAGAAAAAGAAAAAAACAATATGTGCGACATGGTGACATATGACTGTATTCCCATCTATTCTAGAGGCTAAGACAGAGAATATCAAGTTCAAGGGTAGCCTGGGAAACTCAGCAAGACCTTGCCTCCAAATCCCCAAAATAAAATTTAAAAGGCTGGGAAGTACAGCTCAGAAGAGGGCTTGCGTAGCATGGTGATGTCCTGGGTTCCATCTGAAGCCTATAGACATGCATTCATGTACACATACACATACACACACACACACATGCACACACACGCACACACACACGAAGACAGTCAATATCTACGTCAGGTTAAGAGAACTATGTCCTTTGAGGAAAAAAAGGCAAAAATAGCGTTTGACACCACATACCACAATGCACAGCTTGGTGGCTCAAGCCTGTAATCCCAGTACTCGGGAGGCACAGATAGGAGGATCACTGTGAGTTCGAGGCTTGCCTGGGCTACATAGTGCACAGGCCACATAGTTCGAGGCCAGCCTGAACTACAAAAGCAAAACACTGTCTCAAAAAAAAAAAAAAAGTAGTGATCAGTAGCTGCAGTTTCAATAAAAAGAAACTTTTCAGATATACAAACCAATCTCTATTAGCTAACCGCATTCTAGGATATACTTTATCATATCCCACTCTGGGGTTTTATTCTATAAGGACCAAGTCTTTGAGTACCAATAACATTTAGGACTCAAACACTTACAAAAATGGTTAGTGCCCCGTCTCCTCCTTCCTCTGGGGAGCTTGGGGCACTGCCCCAGCTAAGCGAATGAACGTTATCTTTGCCTCATGAGGTGGACACACCACCAGAGCTCTACTGTTTTCACAAGCCTGTGACAATGGGACAGTTAAACTTGTCCAGGGTCTCATCCAGATACATGGCCAGTATCTGCCATGAAAAACCAGGTTAACTGCCAGAGAAGAAGGATGGTCCTCTCTGACCTCTCTCTATCTCACTTTGCCACCTACTCACATTCTGTGAATTTGTTTCTATCTAGCCACTGTCAATTTGTCAATTCTTGGCTAATGACCTTGTCTAAGAACTTTGGTTGTATTGCAAAATGTGTCAGTGGGAAATCAGAGTGAGATAAATTTGCCATGTCCTGGTGAGCTTTTATGTTTGTTTTATTCCAAGCAAATGTATTAAAGCTTGCTTCCTTATAACAGAAAACCTAAAAATCAATGCTCAAAGCCCAGCAACTACAAACTCCCCTTTCTAATAAAATGCCAGGAAGAAAAAAGAGGTACATAAATAAAATGGTGCAAGGCAAAAACAGCCTCTCCTTAGAATGTTCCAATTAGAGGAGTGAGAGTGAGGGACACCACTTAATAATGAACAAGGACAAAAACCATTTTGATTACATTTATTTAGGAAACAAAACAGTATATGGACCCCTGTGTACTCAGTTTCTTAGTAATAAAAGAACATATTCAAAACCTCACTCATTCAACAAATGTTCTTTAATCGTGTATATGCCAAGTACTATTCCTAGCACTACGAAAACAACTGCATACAAGACAGACAGATAGGGTCCCTACACACATGGAACTCATACTCAAGGAGAAAAAACAGCATCCAAAGAAGTAAGTGATCTTGGTATGGTCTGTTCCGGTCTAAACTCGTGTTAACATTGGGTTCCCAATGTATATAACTGTAGTGAGAGGTAACAGAACCTTCAAGAGATGATGGGTAAGCTAGGAACAGAACACACGCCTTTAATCCCAGCAATTTAGGAGGTTGAGGTAGGGGGACTACAAAGATTTGACTGGGTAACTTAGACTCTTTCTAAAAACAATCAAAAGGCTAGACATATAGTTCAACAATATATAGTCCATATAGTTGATACTGCAGTCAACTGCAGTAGCACAAAAAAAGAAAAAAGAGAGAGAGATGGTTCCCTTTGTGTTCTGCTCTCCTCCGAACACAGCTGCATGCCCTTACAGGTTCTACCATAAACTGAAGCAGTGAAAAGCCATCACCAGGGGATGTTGTAATGGACATTCCAGAACTAAGAACCAAAACAAACCTGTATTTTTACGAACTACCCAATCTGAAGTGTTTTGTTATAGCAACAGAAAAGGATTAACAGGGCTGGGGATTTAGCTCAGTGGTTCAGCACCTGTCTTGCAAGTGCAAGGACCCAGGTTCAATCCTGGTAACCACATACAACAATGCTGGGGACATGGAGACTCACGCCCAGCAGCAATCAGAACCACATACCACAATACCGGGTGAGTGGCTCATGCCAGTAATCCCAGCACTTGGGAGGCAGAGGCAGGAGGATTGCTGTGAGTTTAAGGCTGAGCTCAGGGCCAGGCTGAATTATAAAAAGCAAAACCCTATATCAAAAAGAAAAAAAAAGAAGGATTAACACAGATTAAATTATAACTAAAATTGATGAACCCTTGACTTACAATCTATTTGTTTGCCAGAGCTGATTGTACATCACTTTTCCCTTAATAATGGAAATATCCATAATGCATTTGAACCTCCCAAAGCACCCTAACCTTTTCATAATAAGGGGTTGTACAATGTGTATGATTTACCAGAAACACCAAAAGCTTTCCTACTATATTCACCAAAAAGTTATAAAAAGTGCCTACTTTACCACAAACAATTTTTTTTTTCATACCAGGGATTGAACTCAGGACCTTCACCTTGCAAGTGGCAGGCACTGGAACCACTGAGCTAAATCCCTACCCACAATTTCATACTGTATTCACCATTCATTGACATCTTTGGCTTCCTGGAAAGGAAGATTAAATAGGAGGTGGTTATTGTTTGGAAGGAGAGGACCCTTCCAAACAGAAATCTGGCTCTCTGATGTCCTTGCTCTCCTAGGAAAATATCTGGCCCACAGCCTGCTTCTGACTCATTACGTTTCAACATTTTCAGAACTAAACACTGGTCTAAAGTTGTCTGTTTCTGTCTATAACACTGTTCTGTAGTATGATAAGACACTGTCTTAAAGCAAGTGATGCAGTGATTGGCTTTCTCTGTGGGGGGGTCTTCTCTACAAATATTTGTAGCTCTGCCCATTTTTTCAGGATTTCCTTTATTTCATGAGAACTCTGCTGCACTGATTGTTGATGCTCCCCCTTCTCTTCAAAAAGCTCCTCGGTTGAGACTCATGCCCAGCAGCAACCACAGTGCCGGGCGTGGTGGCTCACCCCTATAATCCCAATACTCAGAATCCCAATACCAGAGGGAGGCAGAAGCAGGAGGATTGCTGTGATGTGAGTTTGAGGCTGAGCAAGGGCCAGCCTGAACTAACACAAGACCCTGTCTCAAAAAAAAAAAAATTGAAGGAAGAGTATTTCAGGCAGAGCGTGAAAATGAAGCAAAGATCCTCTGTTCCAAAAGAGAAAGTAGGTCACCATGGCCGGGCACAGCGGTGCGTGTCTGAAATCCCAGCACCTGGGAGCCTGAGGCAGGGGGATCTTTGGGAGTCTGGAGCCAGAATGAGCTACACAATAAGTTTAAGACTAGCCTGTACTGCATAGCAAGACCCTGTCTCAAAACAAAAACAACAACAAAAAAGAAGCAGATCACTGTAGCCAAAGAGTACAGGAAATGATGCTGGTAAGATGGGCTCGAACCAGAGACCAAAGCATGAAAAAAAAAAAAAAACCCCAAGGTAAGAAGCTCAGAGTTGATTCTAAGTGCACATGACACTGATCCTTTAAAGGGTATGGGACACCAGAGTAACATGTTCTTTAAGAGCTTAGTAAGAGAGCCAGAGACATAGCTCAGTGGTGCTACACCTGTCTGGCAAGTGCGAGGTTCTGAGTTTGATCCCCAGAAAGAACCTACTAAGAGAATCATGTACTGACTAACTATCAGGTATACACTAACAATGCAGGAAAGTTATACAGCCCATGGTAATTTAGAACAGTTCAATTTCCCAAAAAAAAATGCTTATTCTTTTTCTTTTCATTTAGTTAGTTTTTGAGACAGGTTCTCACAGTGTGGTTCAGGCTGATTTTAAACTCACTATATAGGCTATGCTGACCTCAAATTTGCAGGAAACTTCCTGCCTCAGCATTCCAAGTGCTGGCATCTCAGGCATGCGCTACCATGCCCAGCTCTACTTAAGCAGGTTTAATCTCTCAGTTATTGTGCACTATTTAAAGGCCAGTGCCACTAAGTGTTTTATATACATTGGTTTATTTAATACTCACTCAACACTACAAGTAGACATTATCATTTCCATTTAATAGATGCAACGATCAAAGATCAGAAAGGAGTTGAAATGACTTTCCCAATTCTACACAACATGAAAATGCACAACTAGGGCTGAATCCTAGGTTGTCTGCGACTCCAAAGAGCAAGCTTCCGCCTGCTTCACTCTAATGACTCTACCCTTTTAAGTTTTTTGAGACAAGGTCTCACTGCATAGTTCAGGTTGGCCCTGAACTCACTATGTAGCCCAAGCTAGTCTTGAACTCTTGGCAATCCTCCTGCATCTGCCTCTCAAGTACTGGGATTATAGGCATGACCCACCACACCTGGCATTGTGGTAAATGGTACCAAGGAATGAACTCGGGTCCTTGTGTTTGCCAGCTGGCCAGGCAGATGCCAGAACCACTAAGCTAAATCCTCGGCCCTCTACCCCTTTCCTTACAAAAGGAAAGAAAGGTAACTGTTCTTTTGGATTAATGTTCAAGGTTTTTCCATTACTTATCCTCTACTAGAAGCAGGGTCTCAACTGTCCCAGTAAATGACATATATAGGACCTGACTCCACATACCTTCTCCAAGAACTTTCCACAACAAGGCAAAGGTATAGCCCCATTGTCTCATGCCCTTGACCAGTCTCTAACATCTGCTGTTCTGGTCCGTGCCTTTCCTTCCTGATGAGTTCCCTCGCAGGCTTTACAGTCCTTCTAAGTCACTGAGTACTCACCATTCCCAATCACATGACATGCAGAATTTCATCCTACCTGCTCCACAAGGTTCAAGAACAGCCAGGTTTGGATGAGGAAAATGAAAAAGCCAGTAAGAGAGGACTCTGGGAACATGGGTTAAGTAAGAAGCACTTAAATGTTTCTTCTCTTTTAGATAACTGTAATGACAGAATCTGTCTGACATGACTATGTTGGAACTTTGGAGACTATTGAAGGATCAGAACTTCCATAGGAAGGGTTAGAAATTAACTATATTTTTTATCATCTATTTATTAAGATCTTATCACAGTAGCAGCTAAACTCTGTAGCAAACAGTGAATACAGATACTCCTACAGCAGTTTGGACACAGTTTACAGAAGCCAGGGACCTTGTCTTCCAAGCCTTGAGGCTCTGCCCTGATCATAGACTGCTGATATGATTACAGAGCAACTGCATATATAGGAGAAAATTTAAAATTACTGCACATGACCAGGTGAAAGTTCAGGGTCAAAAATGCTCCAAAAGACCTAGAATTTATCCCTGAATTTGACTCTCAGAACTTAGATAAACTACACCAATCAAAACAAAACACCAGTGGAGTCAGGGATTTAGCTCAGTGGTTCCAGCTTCTGCCTTATAAGCGCAAGGTCCCGAGTTCAATCCCTGGTAACCACACACAATTCTGGGGGTGGTGACTCACACTCACCAGCAATCAGTACCACATACCACAATACCAGGCATAGTGGTGCACCCCTGTAATCCCAGCACTCGGGAGCAGAGGCAGGAAGATTGCTGTGAGCTCAAGGCCAACCCGAGCCACGTAATGAACTCAGGGACAGCCTGAACTACAAAAGCAAAACCCTGTCTCAAAACAAAAAAAGAGAAATAAGATGCCTAATGTACACATACAAATTCTCAATGATGAATGTGAACATAATGTATACCTAAAACGTACCAATAACTCAATAAAGGTGGGAAGAAAATAAAGGACCTAGAGCCGGGCATGGTGGCTCACGCCTGTAATCCCACCACTTGGGAGGCAGAGGCAGGAGGATTATTGAGCGCAAGGCTGAGCTCAGGGCCAGCCTAAATTACAAAAGTGAGACCCTCTCTCAAAAAAAAGGACTTGGACACAGTAAACCAACTGTATCTAACAGACACATAATACACTCTAACCAACAACAAAATGAACATTCATCTCAAGTAAACTCAGGATATTTTCTAGGCTGTAATATATACTAGGCTACCAACTAAATCTCAATAGTTATTTTGGTTTTCTGTTTGGGTTTTTTTTGAAACAGGGTCTCACTTTGTAGTTCAGGGTGGTCCTGAACTCAGCCTTGAAATCACAGCAATCCTCCTGCCTCTGCCTCCTGAGTGCTGGGATTACAGGCATGAGCTGCCACACCCAGCATCATGGTATGTGGTTACTGGGGATTGAACTTGGGACCTTGTACTTACAAGGCACGCACAGAACCACTGAGCTAAATCCCCAGCCCTCAACCTCGATAGATTTTAAATGATAAGTACTGTATCATATAAAGTTATTTTCTCTTGGCCGTAATAGGGTGAAGTGAGAAAAAAATAGGCAACTGATATGAACAGACACTTTTGAAAAGAAATACAAATGATCAGTAAGTACACAGAAAAAAATATTCAGTATCTTTGGCCATTAGAGAACTGCAAATCAAACCACCACTGAGATTTTGTAGAATGGCTGTCATCAAGAACTAAAAAACAACACATGCTAAGAGGCTTCAGGGAAAGCAGCACCCCTCCACATTGCTGGTAGGAATGTAAAGTAGTACAGTCACTATGGAAACCAGTATGAAGATTCTTCAATAAACTAAAAATAGAAACTACCCAGCTATACTTCTTCTGGGTGTCTAGCTGAAAGAGGTAAAGATATACTATAGTGACACATACATACCCAGATAGCAGCACAACTCATAATAGCTGAATTATGGAAGTAGTCTACATGCCCATCAACTGATGAATAAACTAAAAATGAGATGGGGGACTGGAGATTTAGCTCAGCACCTACCTAGCAAGCACAAGGTCCTTAGTTCCATCCCCAGTAACCACATACAACAATGTTGGGCATGATGACTCACACCTATCAGCAATTAGTATCACACACCACAGTGCTGGGCATGGTGGCTCATCCCTATAATCCCAGCACCCGAGAGGCAGACACAAGAGGATTGCTATGACTTTGAGGCTGACTTTAGGACTAGCCTGAACTATAAAGCGAGACTCTGTCTCAAAAAAAAAAAAAAAGAGAGATAGGTACACCCACACACTGAGTGGAGCACTGCCCAGTCATAAAGAGGATAAATTAGTCATCTGTAGCTAAATGAACGGATCTTGAAGAAGGAATCATAAAAAGAATTAAGATGTGCTATGTGTAGGGACTATGCCGAGTCCCTACAATGAATGTCATCATTATGTACTAAAGCATGTACTAATAAAAATTAAAATTTAAAAAGAAAGGTGGAGGGCTGGGGAGTTAGCTCAGTGGTTCCGGCGCCTGTCTCGCAAGCGCAAGGACCCGGGTTCGATTCCCCGGTAATCACATAACAATACTGAATGTGGAGACCCACACCCAGCAGCAACCAGTACCACATACCACAGTGCCAGCCGTGGTGGCTCACGCCTGTAATCCCAGCACTCGGGAGGCAGAGGCAGGAGGATTGTGATGTGAGTTTGAGGCTGAGCTCAGGGCCAGCCTGAACCACAAAGCGAGACCCTGTCTCAAAAAAAAAAAAAAAAAAAGGTGGATCCCGGCCAGTTGTAGTGGCATACACTTGTGATCCCAGCACTCAGGAGGCTGAAACAAGAGGATTACCATTGAGTTTGAGGCTACCCTGGACTATATAGAAAGTTCAAGGCCAGCCTGCACTGCAAAGTAAGACCTTGTCTCAAAATATTAATAACATAAATTTAAAGATGGATCTTAAAATCATAATGGTAAGGGAAATAAGTAACACAGAAAGTTAAATAGTCTATGGTTTTTCTTCTATGAGAAAGCTAAAATATAATTAATTTAAAGAGCAAATAAAAAGAAATGTGAGGTGGGAGGTTGGAGGGAGGGCAGAGGAATAGGAAAAAAGAAGAATAAAGATATATCAAATACAGGTACAAATTCTCAATGATAAATGTGAACACAATGTATACCTAAAATGTACCAATAAACTCAGGAAGGTGGAAAAACACCAGAGAGGCAGATTCTTTGGAAATGGGAAAGCAATGTAGGGAAAAGGAAAAGAGTGAAAGTGGGGAGGGAAGGGGAAGTGAAAAATGATTTAGATGTGACAGGATATTTACCGTTTCCCACGGTGAATATAACTATATGTATCACAAACATATACAAAAAATAAAGTGATAACAAAAGATTCACAATTTGTAGAAATTAAACATTTTTAGACAACAGACTGAAGAAATCTAAGGAAAAGTAGAAAATACCTAGAAAACACAACATATAAAAACTTACAGGACACAAAAAGGAAATCCTAAGGAGGAAATTTAGAGCTACAATGTATACACTAAAAAACAGGAAAGACTGAGTCAGGAATCTAACTTTACAACTTAAGTAATCAGAAAAAGAAAAATCAAGACTAAAGCTAGTAGCGAAAGGAAATAATAAAGATTAGAGATATAAGAAATGGAGAACAGAAAAATGAGAAAAGATTATTCTCTACAAAACTAAAAGTTGCCTCTTTGAAAAGATTAATAAAATTGTCAAGTCTCTGACTAGATAGATGAGACAGAAAGCAGGAAAAAAGTAATAGGACAGAGGCAGAAAAAGACTAAGGATACAGCAGGGGATTTAGCTCAGTGGTCCAGTGCCTGCTTTGCAAGTGCAAGGACCGGGGGGTTCGATCGGTAACCACATACAACAATGCCAGGCGTGGAGACTCACACCCACCAGCAATTAGGACTACATAAACCAGGCATGGTATCTCACACCTGTAATCCCAGCACTTGGGAGGCATAGACAGGAGGATTGCTATGAGTTCCAGGCTGAGCTCAGGGCCAGCCTGAACTACAAAGGAGATGTGTCTCAATAACAACAACCAAAAAAAAAAAAAAAGACTAAGGATATATTACTAATTCTATAGAAAGAGAAAGGATTATGATAGTGTTAAGAGCAAGTATAAACAAACACACTGGATAACCTAAATAATACAAAGAATCACAGAACTTATTAAAACAAAGTCATAAAGAAGTAACAAATCTGAGTAGACTTGTAACTAGAAAGGAGACTAAAGCCTCGCCAGGTGGGGTGGCAAAAGCCAGCAGTCCCAGCACTGGAGAGGCTTGATTTTTTGCTGATTTTATGTTCTGCTACTTTGCTAAATTTATTTCAATGGGTGTTTGTTTTTGTTTTGTTTTGAAGAATCTTGAGCTGTCTACATCTAACATCACATCAACGTACAAACAGATAATTTTACTTTTTCCTTTCCAACTTAAATGGCTTTAAAAATTCTTGCCTAATTGCTCTGACTAGGACTTCCATGACTACACTAAACAGAAGTAATTAAACTCAGCATTTTTGTCTTGTTCCTGTAGGGAAAAAGCTTTTATGTCTGCTGTGAATTTATAATCCATACATTCACGTATTTTGCTTCCAATTTGTTGAGTGTTTTTCTCATGCAAAAGCGGTAAATTTTTCTCCATCAATTCAGATAATCACATTTTCTCCTTCATTCATTAATGTGGTATTTTACATTGACCGATTTTTTTATTTTTTTAGAGACAGGGTCTCACTTTTGTAGTTCAGGCTGGCCTGAAGCTCAGCCTTGAACTCAACAATCCTCCTGCCTCTGCCTCCCAAATGTTAACTGCTAGGATTACAAACTTGAGCCACCATGCCTGGCATTGTGGTATGTGGTTCTGATTGCTAGTAGGTGAGTCGTCACGCCCAGCACTTTGTCTGTGGTTACGGAGCTGGAACCACTGAGCTAAATCTCCGGCCCCTTGATCAATTTTTTGTGTAATCAATTATTCTTGCACTAGAAGACAAATCCCAGGTACTGGTACAAATCCTCAATGTCGATTGTGATCATAACATGTATAAAAAAATGTATCAATAAAATCAATTAAAAAGAAAGTAAATCCCAAGGCAAGGATTTAGCTCAGTGGCACCACGCCTGCCTCACAAGTATAAGGTTCTGAGTTTGATCCTCAACACCTCCCCCAAAAAGGATAAATCCCACTTAGAATATATAATCCCTTTAATGTACTATTTTTGTTAGTTTAGAATCCTAAACTAAATACTAGCTAACAGAATAATGTTCATAAACATAAGTGTTCATAAGCAATATAAGCTTGAATTATTCTTACAGTGTTTTTGTCTTGCTTTAGAATCTGGATAATGCTAGCCTCAGAGAATATGTTAGTGATTGCTCCCTCTTTTTCAGTTTTTGGGGAAGGTTGAGATAGATTGTTGGTACTCCTTTAAAACATTATGTCCAGGGCCGCTTTTTTTTTGAGACAGGGTCTCTCTTTGTAGTTCAGGCTGGCACTGAGCTCATTATGTAGCTCAGACTAGCTTCAAACTCACAGCAATCCTCCTCCCCCGGCCTCCCGAGTGCTGCTGGGATTACATGCGTGAGCCACCATGCTCACCACTGCGGTGTGCGGTGCTGATGTGAGTCACCACGTCCAACCAGCAGTGTTATCCAGATGTGGTGACCAGGGATCAAACTGAGGACCTTGTGCTTGCAAGGCAGGCACCGGAACCACTGAGCTAAATCCCTGGCCTACACGGCCTTTGTTTTTTTTAAATGAGATCTTGCTCTACTGTAAAGGGTGGTCTTAAACTCCTGAGATACTGTGCAACTACAGTCAAATAGATTAATAAAAGTGAGGCAGACAGAGACCTTTATGGAACCAAAAGATAGAGGAGTTTGGGGACCTTAATATCTTGTCACTCACTGAAGGTGAAAATAAGGTGTTTTCCTTATCCTTTTTTGCCTACAATGTATGTAATGTGCCCTTCTCATAGGGATCTACTTTTTTTTTTTTTTTTTTTTTTTTTTTAGGTTTTTTGAGACAGGGTCTCGCTTTTGTGGTTCAGGCTGGCCCCGAGCTCAGCCTCAAACTCACATCACAATCCTCCTGCCTCTGCCTCCCGAGTGCTGGGATTAGTGAGCCACCACGCCCGGCACTGTGGTATGTGGTACTGGTTGCTGCTGGGTGTGGGTCTCCACACCCAGTATTGTTATGTGGTTATCGGGGAATCGGGGAATCGAACCCGGGCCCTTGCGCTTGCAAGACAGGTGCCGGAACCACTGAGCTAACTCCCCGGCCCTCATAGGGATCTACTTTTATGGCAAGGACCAGGAGCATTTTAACAGCAGGGAGAGCTGCCACAATGTCTCCAGGGAGAAGAGCCTCTGATCTAATCTCTTAAACAGGAAGAAACCCCATAAAACACCAAGAAGATGAAAGACATGCTTAGTGACTCTAGAACAGCTACAGAAAAAATAGAGGTCAGAAAAATGATGAACATCCAGCAAAGGAAAAAGTTAGAATCTATGAAACAGATTCAAGCAGATCTCCAGGGGATTAAACACTCCACTGAAAGTATATGTCACAGAATGAACGAATGTGAGGGCAGAATATCAGATATAGAAGACAGGTAGTGATCACGAAAAGAAAGGTCTCTTAAAAATAGCAAGGCCCGGGGCAGTACCACATACCACAGTGCCGGGCGTGGTGGCTCACGCCTGTAATCCCAGCACTCGGGAGGCAGAGGCAGGAGGATTGTGATGTGAGTTTGAGGCTGAGCTCAGGGCCAGCCTGAACCACAAAAGCGAGACCCTGTCCCCAAAAACCTAAAAAAAAAAAAAAAAAATAGCAAGGGACCATGAGACATCAATGCAGTAGCTGCTGATGATGCAAAGAATAATGTAAGATTGATCAGTCTACGAAAATGCAGAAGATAGCACAAATGACATTTTTTAAAAAATAAACTGTTTACAGCAGTAATGGCAGAAAACTTCCCAAACAGGAAAAACAATTTGACATAAACAAGCAAGGGATATAGAACTCCAATTAGCCATAATTAAAAACAATCTTGCACCCAGTGTGGAAGCCTGTACCTGTAAGTCCAGTACTCAGGAGGCAAAGGATCACCATAGTTCCAGGCTATCCTTGGCTGCAAAGTGAGATCCTGTCCCAAAAACTCTTCCTCAAGGCATGTATCAGTCAAGACTCAACACAATAAGAGAATATTAAAAGCTGTTAGAGAAAAGAAAAATCACCTATAAAAGAAAGCCCATCAGAAACACAGATTTCTCAACACAAACTCTGAAGTCAACGACAGCATGAAGTATTTCAAGTCATAAAGTAAGATACTTTGCAACCCAGACTGATGAACTCTGCAAAGCTATCTTTCAACATTCATGATACTACTGTGACAAAGAACACCTGAAGAAATTCATGACCATCAAACCAGTTCTCCAAAGTGTTCTGAAAGGTATTCTAGAAAAAGATAAGTATTATGATGCCAAGAACCTCAACAGAATGAACCCAACAGACAAGGCAAGAAGTTAAGCAGAAGAAAGAAACCAGCAACAGGAAGTATGTGACAGTCATAAATCAGTACATATCAATTTTAACCGTTTATGGCTTCAATTCACCAATCAAAAAAAAAAAATGACTTCAGTTCTGGTGCCTGCCTCAAAAGCATAAGATCCCGAGTTTGATCCCTGTACAAAAAAAGAAAAAAAAAAAAACAATCAAAAGAAACAGATTGGCAGAATGGATCAAGAAGTAAGATCTAACAATACCCAAATAAAAGGAACATGTTTAATTCAAAAAGAAATTCACAGACTGATGTCAAAGGATAGAAAACAATACTCGATGTGACAAAAAGCCAGTAAAAAGCAGAGGTAGCTACTCTACTTGCAGACAAAGTGAATTTCAAGCCAAGGCTGATTAAGAGAGACAAGGAAAGTCACTACATCCTTGTAAAGGGAATAATCCAAGAAGAGATATCATAAATATATAGGCACCAAATAACAGTGAACCCAACTATATAAAACAAGTATTAACAGACATGAAAAATCAAATACTCATTAATACAGTTGTAATGAGGGATCTCAATACCCCTGTCACAAATAGATCAACTAGACCAAAAAGAAAATCAACAATGAAATACACTTATCAGGAAAACACAGCAGGCTCAAATAAACAGCCTAATGTTGACCTCAAGCTTTTCGAAAAAGAAAAGCGTATCAAGCTCAAAACTCCTACAAGGAAGCAAATCATAAAAATCAGAGCAGAAAATAATGAAATGGGACTATAAAAACACAAAGAATCAATGTATTGAAGAGTTGATTCTTTCAAAGATTAAATAAAACTGACAAACCTTTAATCAATTTTATCAAAAATACCTTATTAAATTTATTCAATTAGGAAAGAAAAGGGTGAAATCATAAAACATACTGCAGAAATCTAGATGATCTTCAATACCTACTTTGAGAACCTGTATTCTGATAGGATAGAAAAAGCAGAAGAAATGGACAGATTCCTACATATACATGAATAATCAAAACTGAAGATATAAAAATTCTAAATAAGCCAATATCAGCCAAAGAAATTGAAGATGTAATTAAAAACTTACCAACAAAGAAAAGCCCAGGTCCTAACAGATTCACTGCTAAATTCAAAAAGAACTTTAAGGAAAACCTATTGTTGCTACTGCTCAAATTCTAACAAAATTAAAATGGAAGCCATACTCCCAAATTCATTCTTCCTGGAAGCAAGTATTACCCTGATGCCAAAGCCAGGGAAAGATCCAACCAAAAAACAGAACTAGAAGCCAGTCTCCCTAATGTACACAAATACAAAAATTCTCAATAACATAATGGCAAACAAAATGGAGAAAATCTTCAAGATTATACACTCTGACCACAAAGGATTTATCCCAGGGGTCCAAGGATGGTTCCACATGTGCAAATCAGTAATACACTATATTAACAGAGCCAAGGACAAAAACCATTTGACCTTCTCAATAGATGCAAAAAAAAAAAAAAAAAAATAGTTTGACAAGTTCCAACAACCACTGATGAAAAAAAAAAGTCTATAGAATATCAGGGCAGATTTTTTTTTAATGTTTTTTTGAGACAGGGTCTCGCTTTGTGGTTCAGGCTGGCCCTGAGCTCAGCCTCCAACTCACATCACACCAATCCTCCTGCCTCTGCCTCCCGAGTGCTGGGATTACAGGCATGAGCTACCACGCCCGGAACTGTGGTATGTGGTACTGATTGCTGCTGGGGTGAGTCTCCATGCCCAGTATTGTATGTGGTTACCGGGGATCAAACCCGGGTCCTTGTGCTTACAAGACAGGCGCCGGAACCACTGAGCTAACTCCCCGGCCCAAGGGGCAGATGATCTTTGTATCAATCCAATAAAAATCATCTCTGACAAACCAACAGCCAACATCATATTAAGTGAACAAAAACTTAAAGCTTTCACTCTAAAATCAGGAACAAGACAAAGATGGTCACTGTCATTATTACTATTCAACATAGTTCTGGAAACATTAGCCAGAGCAATTGGACAAGAGAATGGAACAACGGGTACTGACAGGAAAGGAAGAAGTTAAATTATCATTTTCAGATGGCATGATACTATACATAGGAAATCCCAAAAGCTCCACCAAAAGACTTTTAGATTTAGTAACTAAATTCAGTAGCATACCTGGATAGAAAGTCAACCACAAAAATCAATAGCATTCCTGTACACAAAGAACAACTCACTGTGAGATAAATTAGGGAGACAGAACCTTTCACGACAGCATCCGAAAAACGAAATACTTAAGGAAGTAAAGTCTTCAACAATGAAAAACCACAGTACTCTGAAAAAGGACATCAGAAAATGGAAAGATATTCCTTGCTCTTGGATAGGAAAAACTAATTTAGTAAAAATGGATGAATTTCCAAAATTGTTATACAGATTAATGCAATCTAGATCAAAATTCCAACAGCACATCTCACAGAATTAGAGAAAACAATCCTAAATTCATTTGGAACCAGAGAAACCTAGAGCAGCAAAGGCAATCTTGGGCAACAAAGGCAAGGCAGGGGGCATCACAATCCTTGACTTGAAATTATACTACAAAGCTACTGTGATAAAAACACTACAGCACTGGCAAGAAAAACAGACCTGAGGATCAATACAACAGATTACAAGACTGTGTAAGAAAGGAAAACCTCAGTCACACTGGAACTATCACAAAAGTCAATAACTCAGGTCTCTCATTAAAAGTTTTTACATAGCAAGAGAAACCACCAGAGTGAGAAGACAAATCACAGTATAGGACAAATTTTTGCCAGCTGCTCCTTTGACAAAGACCTATATTTAAAAAATATAAAGAACTCAAAAATCAGGCCCTCCAAATTTAAAGACCAAATCCAAAAATGGATTATCTGAAATGAATACACACTTCTCAGATAAAGCAGAAGCAGCAAATATATTTTTATAATGTTCAGTATCATTCATCATTCAAGAGAGGCAAATTAAAACAATGCTGAGATTCCCTTTCATTCCAGACAGAATAGCTTTATCAAGAAATCAACCAATATCAAGGCTGTGAGAAAAAAGGAACGCTTCTCCACTGTTGGTGGGAATGCAGACTAGTAAAATCAGTGTAGTCAATCCTCAAAAAATAAACTAGAGAGGTTCAGTTTGACCTGGCTATTCCCCTTCTTGATATCATCCCAAAAGAATTAAAAGCATCACAATGAAGTGATACAGCACTCTTATTTATAGTGGCACAGTTTGTAACAGCTAAATCTTAGAAACCACCCAAATGTCCATCAACCAACAAGTGGAGAAAGATGTGGGATTTTTTTTTTTATACAATGGAGCACTACTCAGCCATAAAAAGAATGGGCTTGAGACATTTCCAGCTAAAAGGAGGCATAAATCATAAGTAAAATAAATCAGACACACATGTTGAAATACTGAAGTGTTTCTCTGGTGTGAGAAACTAAAAGTGGAAATAAGGACTAAAATGTACAATGGATAATGGAAAATGAAAAGAAAATGTTCAAATAAGAAGTGGAGCAAGGCAGGGAAGAGGAGGACAGAAACGAAGAGACAAAAAAGTGAGAATGGAAGAAAAATGAAAACAAAGCTTTTGCATGTAAAGAAAGGTAGGGATTCAAGGAGAAGGAATAAATGGGAGAAAAAGAAGAGGTAGGATATATCATGTACAGTTGTAAATTCCCCGTGATGTGTGTTATCATTATGTATATCTAAAATGTACCAATAAATATTTTGTTTCAAAAAAACAGACAAATAAAAACAAAACCAAGAAGAGGTTTCTAAAAACATTTCATACTTGTGACCTAGTGAAAAATTACCAAAGCCTAGGCTACTCCAGCAACCATCTCGCCGCCTTCCCGTAGGGCAGCCTGACCACTGTCGGTGCTGTCACCTATTCCCTTTCCTCCTTTAAAACTCAGACCTGTAAGTTTGTGTTCTTGCCCCAGTTTTAAATTCTATTATCAATGAGACACAAGGTCCCTCACATCCAGTATCGAAAGGAGCACCGGGGAAGGTCACTATGCCACTAAGGGGTTCATCTAGGGTCTAGAGTGGTCATCGCACACGTAACACTTGGTCCGGCAGCACGTGACTCTGACACAGTTTTTTTAGTAGTACAGCCCTGTTCTGTAGCTCAGTCTTCCTGGCTAAACAGTAAGAACAACTCCTCCAGCTAACATACCACCTCTCCAGACAAGGGCTGTTGCTGAGCGAGAATATGTACACAACCTCATTCACCAGATCCAAACCCTACTCAAGCCACAGGTGCTGGCTTCCCTAACTTTTAACCCATTGCCCTTTAAGGAGAAGCCAAAGTCAATGGCTAAAAGGGTCCCAAAGTGACAGCCAACAGAGGGATTGCAATAGAGCAGGTTACCAAAGGACTCTGTCACTGTCGGTGTTAACAAGTGAGACGCCTGAAACCTTCAGACCTTTGGGTTTGAAGGTAGAAATATGCCCAGTGTTGGCAGTGCCGGCCACCATGTGTGCTGAGTGGCCAGGTGGCCCCAGTACCACACTGTGTGCACTGACAGAGGAGTTGAACCAGGAAGAAAAAGGTGCCTAGTTTCAAAGGGTCGCTCTGAACACTAACCGGACAAAAAAAAAAAAAATGTAACCGGGCCAGGGATTTACCTCAGTGGCACTGTGACTGCCCTGTAAGCGAAAGGTCCTAAATTCAATCCCCAGTACTGGAAAAAAAAAAAAAAAAAGTAACCTATTATAGTAATGTTTCTTTTTTTTTTTCTTAGCAGTATTGAGGGTTGAACCCAGAGCCTCACGAGGCAGGGGCTCTACTACTGAGCTATATCTTGTCTTTGTGTTTGTTTTTTTGTTTTGTCTTGGTTTTTTTGGGAGTTTATTTAGGTTTTTTGAGACAGGGTATCACTTTGTGGTTTAGGCTGGCCCTGAGCTCAGCCTCCAACTCACATCACAGCAATCCTCCTGCCTCTGCCTCCCGAGTGCTGGGATTACAGGCGTGAGCCACCATGCCTGGCACTGTCGTATGTGGTACTGGTTGCTGCTGGGCATGAGTCTCCATGCCCAGTATGGTAATGTGGTTACCGGGGATTGAACCTGGGTCCTTGCACTTGCAAGACAGGCGCTGGAACCACTGAGCTAACTCCCCAGCCCTCTTTGTGTTTGTTTTGAGACAGGGTCTCACTAAGTTGTTGGCTTTGAATTTGCAATCCTTTTGCTTCAGCCATGTGCCTGCCTGGCTAGTAATGTTCTCTTTCCAGATCTTATTTTCAGTCCCTCACCAAATCCTACGCAATATTCTGTCCAAGAGAGTGATCTGTTCATGCTACACATGCAGTCATCTCGACATCACAACCAGCTACAGTTCTCCAACGTGTCCTTGCTCTCTAGGGAAATACAAAGTGCCCCGCATAGCTGACCAGGGCTGCCTTTGCCAGTCCCTCCAACCTCATCTTACAACTTTCTTCTCTCACATTTCAATCACTTTCAGTTCCTCACAGAACTCCTCGTATTCACCCCAATCCCTGGAGCCTTTGCAAAAGCTGGGTCTGTACCCTAAAATACTCTTCATGTTATTCTGCTTAGGAAATTCTTTGTTCTTCATCATTTAACTCAAACATCATTTCCTCAACGAAATCTTTCTTAATACCTTAACCCTAGGTCTAAGTCAAATCCCTATTAAATGTTCTCATGGTACCAAACTCATTGTTCTCATCATACTTTTTACAATTGTAATTTTTGTTTTGTTTTGTTTGTTTTTTGAGGCAGGATCTTGCTTAATACTTCAAGCTGTCCCTGAGCTCACTATGTTGCCCAGAAGATCCTCCAACTCATAGTAATACTCCTGCTCTGCCCTCCAGCTGCTGGGATTACAGGCATGATCACCACGCCCAGCACTGTGGTATGGGTACTGATTGCTGGCTGGCATGAGTCACCACATCCAGCACTGTTGTATGTGGTTACCAGGGATCCAATTCAGGACCTTGTGTTTGCAAGGCAAGCACTAAATCCACTGAGCTAAATATCCTGCCTACAGTTGTAATTTATATTTTTTGTAATTTTAATTTGACTAATATCTAGATTCATCAAAACATCCCAGCAAGGGGTTTAGTTCAAGTGGTTCTGCACCTACCTCTCAAGCACAAGGGCCCAACTTTGATCCCCAGAGCTGCAAAAAAACAAAACAAAAAACATTCCAAATGGAAACTAATTTTGATATGATTACAACTGTGTCTCAGGGCGTGGTATAGAATATGGAACTGCCAGGCGTGGTGGCTCACACCTGTAATCCCAGCACTCAGGAGGCAGAGGGAAGAGGACTGACATGAGTCCGAGGCTGGCCTGGGCTACATAGTCAGTTCAGGGTCAGCCTGAACTACAGAAAGACCCTGCCTCAAAAAAACTATAAATTAATTAATCTTGAATTTAATGGATGTTCTAGGTATATTTGTTAACTGAAGGAATTAAATTTCAGAGAGAAATTCTGTCCAAATCAAATGTTCTACTTAGAGAAGCTGTTCTCCCTATGTGACCATAAGCCTATTCTTTCTCCTTTTCCCAATTTCTTATAGAAGTTACTTCTATGTCCTGCCATTCTGCTCAGTGGTAGCCATAGTGACAACTTACTGCCAAAAATAGTCTAAAAAGATACCACCTTGTCTGAATGTGCCAAGATTCCAAACTCAAAGTCCACAGCAAAGGCCCCAGCAGAAACACAAAATCTTTTCCCGGTAAAGATACACAGCCAAACAATCAGCACCCCGTGTAAGAAATGTCTGATCCCCAGAGTAGAGAGTACCCCCCAAATGACGCACCCAAGGAAAAAGAGCAAGGCTACAGGGATCTGAGACAGAAGTAGCTATACTGCTCTCTGAAGGGATTTTAAACCCTTTCTTTTACTCTTTGGATAAAGCAGAGATGTCCCTAAACATTAAGTATCAAAGTCTCCCCTGATGAGGAAGCTTCAGAGGAGAGCTTATCCATCACAGTTTACAGAAGGAACGCCAGCTCCTGAAGAAGTTCACGTAAAGTTCTAACTGAAGCCCAAATCCACACCTGAAGCAGCAGGAGAACCTTCTTTCCATCCTTCTGTTCTGTAGGAAGGCTGTGGAGACAAGAAGGAGGAAAGCTGAAAGATTTACTGATCATCTCCAGTGCCAGGCACAGTCACAGGCCTTCTAACAGGGAGAAGCAAACGAGAACGAGACAGCACATCCCTGAGTAGCTACAGCAATGTCACAGCCCGGAGTCAAACCCAGGTCTGCCTGAATCCGAAGACTCTTCTCCAACCTAACACTGCCTTGTGGGTCCCATGTCTGCTTCTCATCTCTTCACTACCACCTTCCTAGCCAGAACTGGAAAGGCAGCTCCCAGCGAGCTCTCTGGGAAAGAAGTCTGTTTTCCTTAAGCACAGCCCACATTGGCAGAGATGAAATTACAGTAAAAACACTCCACTTTCTAGGTACAGAGCACAGTTTCCCAAGATGGTGTATTCCATCACTATCAGAAAGTACCTGCTGTCTCCAGCTGTCTCCGCAGCTCTTTTAGCCAAGCAGAGGGCAGCGACCCCATACCTGAACAATCAGCACCTAATCACCATCTCCTGCAAGGAAAAGCACCTATTCGCTGTGCTGTAGTTCAAGGTTACCCTGCCTCCTGCACTCAATTTGGGATGTGCCTCATATCAAAAGGTATGCCAGCTGATTATTATAATGATAACTATTATGCTATTATAATAACATTATTGCACTTTTTCCCTGTACACGACATCTGTTGGCTAATAGGTTTAACTGGTACATAAGCAATAATTACTCAGTGCTTTCTCCTTACCAACCAAGCCTCTGGTATGACTGAACTCTAAATCCAGCTGCAGCATATGCCCGGCCCCTGAGGCAACAGGAAATATGTTTCCTCTGGCCCCACTCACCACGCATTTAGTAATCACAGAGACAGAACCGCAGGCTAGGTCCTAATTGCTAGCACAGTCCTCCACCCTCCTAGAAAAGTGATGGAATTTGGGGGAAAACAAAGCAACAAACAATTTATTGTTGAAAATCCGAGGAAGGCTGGAGGAGTCATACACAGGTCCTGGGGTGCAGCAGGACAGCTAGTACCAAATCACCATGTCACACATCACCACAAAAGGAGAGGAAAATCACATTTCTCTGCTGGGAGTTCTCAAATAAATGGTTCCCAGAGAGCCATTCTGCCGCTTCCCCACACACATTTTGTGGCAACTGCCAGTCAAATTGGTAATAGGCAGCGGAGGGGGTGACAGTAGGCTATCTTCAGATCCCCATTATGAAATGGAGAAATTACCATCCTGACTATAGGGTTTCCTTTATGCAGGGCCTACCAGGGACCAAGGAGGAGTCTAGAACCCAAAGTAGACAAGTCAGGAAACCCACCAGCAGAAACTGCTCATGTACCTGTCACACTATTTATGACAAATGAGATTTTAAAAGGTGTGATTCTATGACTGCAAAATATCAATACGCCTGAATTATACATTAGTCCTATTAAGTAAAGGCAACCCATAGCAAGGCTACATAAAAAACAAACGTGATAAAACAAATCCCACCAGGAGACCAAGGCTGCTTGCTTTGTTCTCTACCCTGTAATACACAGGGCTTTTTTTTTTTTTTAGGCGGAGAGGGGGCGGGAGGTTATTTGAATTTAAATTAGCAGTGAACACTATAATCTGTGTGCAAGGAGAAAAGGAACATTAAAGAATGCCAGGCACAGGCACTTGGGACACATGTGGCCAAGGCAGTCATGCCCCTAAGGGCTTTCCCCTCAGCCTCAGCACACTCCTCTTACCACCCAGAAGCTGGCAAGTCCGCACACAAAGCCCATGTAATACAGAGGCACTGTCCTCCAGGTCTAGGGAGAGGGTTGACATCTCCAAAGGAAATTAATATGAAGCAACACAGAATAAACAAGACCAGTTATGTACAGAAGTGACTCGTCAGAGGAGGAAGTTTAGAGTAGTGTACTGAGAGCAGCAACCATATCTACTTTATTCATTACTCTATTCCCATGACCGAACAGCCTGGCACACACTGGGTGCTCCACAAATAACTGCAGATTGCATGTTAAGCAGAAAAAGTCCTTTGGTGGGAACTGGCTAGAATCTGTCACCTGGAATAACAGAATAGTCATGGTATAAAAAAAATAAAGGGGAACCTAGAAAATAAAAATGAGTATCTCCAATGCCCAGTGCCCTAGAAGAAAGACAAAGTTCTTCTGAGCTGATTACAAATATATCCCTGGAAGGACAACAGAGCAAAAAGAGAAGGAAAGAAGGGAACAAATGGGATAAAAAAAATTAACGAGTAAGCCAGGGGCTTAGCTCAGTGGTTCCGGCGCCTGCCTCACAAACATAAGGTTCCAAATTCGATCACTGATATCAAAAACCAAAAAAGCCAAACAAAAAAACACATTTTTTGAGTGCTTGCTATGAATATATGTAAAAACTCTGGTAGGGAGGCTTACAGATGAGAACACTGTTTAAAATCTGGGTGTACAGTTTCTACTGTTATGACCCAAAAGCTTTCTCTGCCTTACTTTCCTCTCGAGATAAGTTAGCTTCCCAACTACGGTGAGGTTCTTATCCAGCCACACAAATCCACCTGGTCATGTTTCTTGGAGTTGGTTACTTGGCATGAGGGTGTGATGGATTCTTAGCAATTTCATGTGTCTGAGAAACCACCAGCAACTTAAAGCTAGGTGAACCAGCTGAATACCCGGCCTGAAAAGCCGCCCACCTAGGAGGCTCTGACTAAGCCATCAGCTGATACCTCCCTCTACAACTCCGGCTGGCACACCATAGGGCAGGGATGGGTAAGGAGAGTATGGCCTCTACATGCCCCACCAAGTCCTCCTGAGAGACTGCAATGGAGCCTCCCCCCTTCGAGCTGTATCTATCAACACAAAATTCCCTCTGAAGGTTTTAAATACCTATTCGAGTACAGAGAACAGAGAAAGCTAACAATTTCTGCTTGGTTCTTAGAAACAAATGAGCCTTCCCTTCGTGGTACAGAATGTCTCCCCCGAGTTCCCAGAGACCTTCCACATCCTTGACCTCAAGGGCAACAGTTACAAAGAACAGAAACTTTGGGTGTATTTAAGAGACCAGGAACGGGCCTGGGATATAGCTCAGTGGTTCTGGCGCCTGTCTTGCAAGCACAAGGACCCGGGTTCAATCCCTGGTAACCACATACCATACTGGGCGTGGAGACTCACCCCAGCAGCAACCAGTACCACATACCACAGTGCTGGGCGTGGTGGCTCATGCCTGTCATCCCAGCACTCGGGAGGCAGAGGCAGGAGGATTGCTGTGATGTGAGTTGGAGGCTGAGCTCAGGGCCAGCCTGAACCACAAAGTGAGATCCCGTCTCAAAAAAACCTTTAAAAAAAAAAAAAGAGACCAGGAACGAGGCTCAGCCAGTGTTCTAATGAAGGGCATACCCCCAGACAAGCTCAGGGGAACTGAGTATAAATGAAACACACTCTCAGGGTTGTGCCTTAATTGTGCCTCCTACATAAGGACTTTCATCAGTTAAATTTGTTTTTCTGATGTTATATTTTTTGCAGGTTTTTTTTAAACTTATAAAAACTGATGATTCACTCAGGTGCACAACAGCTGCTGGGAAGACCTGTGGGAAGAGGCCACCCGGCAAGGGGAGGCTGTGTATGGTGTGTACGGTCTCCAAGGAACACCCTGCACACCAAGCCGTATGTTGTCGGGATATTAATCCAAACCCATCTTGCACACTTTACAATGTTTACTCTCGGGGACGTGGAGCATTAAATTACATCCAAGGACTACACAAGACCTTCCAATTCTATTCCACACTTACTTCTTTGCTAAAAAGATTTGTAACCTGGAAACAAAGCCCTCTGATAATAGCAATAATTCTCAGTGAAGAATAGGAAAGCATACTGACAATTCAAATTCCCCTAAAAGGTATCACCCCAGTGGAGCCTTCGTTTTACCCCGACCAGAAAAATGGAGAAACCTACCATTAGCCCCATTTTTCCAGAGATAGGTCAATGTAACAGTGTCCAGTAAGGGTAATGGTGCAATCCGAAAAATGAAAGCAGCAACATTACATCTCCATTCCCTCTCCAACTGAAACCCAGAGATCTAAATCCACTCCAGAGAGGAATGTCTCCCTCTCTTAAGAACTAAGAGCAGGGGCATGGATACAAGTATGTCACCTGACTAGTCGCAACCCTACCCTACTTGTGTAATTCTGAAAGTTAGACTCCCCAAATTTCAAATTATTGCCACTACAGAGTTTCCAGGCTGCACACTTGTAATCCCAGCACTTGGGAGGCTAAGGCAGGAGGATAACCTTGAGTTCAAGGCCAGTCTGGGCTATATAATGAGACCCTGTCTCAAAAATAATAATAGCCAGGCATGGTGGCTCACGCCTGTAATCCCAGCACTCGGGAAGCAGAGGCAGAAGGATTGCTGTGATGGGAGTTTGAGGCTGAGCTCAGGGCCAGCCTGAACTACAAAGCGAGACCCTGTCTAAAAAAAAACATTAATTAATAATCATAATAATAATGGCTCAGGGAGTACTCAATGGTAGAGCATGTTTTTAGTATATGCACCACCCTGGGTTCAATCCCCAGTACCAAAATATAATAGTAATGCATACTTCTGGCTCAAATTTGAAAAGGTAGATAAATCTGCAAGCGGAATCCATCTCCCTCTTCACTCTTCCTCCTTTGCTGGGAATTGAACTCAGGCCCTTCACATTGAGCCTTCAAAAGGATCCACAATCTTTTCAATTTTTAAATTTTATTTTATTTTTTTGAGACAAGGTCTTGTTTTGTAGTTCAGGCTGGTCCCAAACTTACTATGTAACCCAAGATAGCCTCAAACTCGCAGCAATCCTCCTGCCTCTGCCTCCCAAGTGCTGGGATTACAGGTGTGAGCCACCACACCTGGCTCAATTTTTTAAATTTTAAAATGGGGGTCTCCCTAATCACTAAAGCTCCCAATCTGGGCTAAAACTTAGATTTCTCCTGCTTCAGCTTTCCAGAGTGCTAGTATTACAGGCACCTCCTATCCAGTTTTAGCTGTCCCAGACCCCTTACCAGACACAACATCTATTTTGAGTTTCTGATGTATTCTTCCAGAGATTCTCCACTTGGTTAGAGTATCTCTGCCTCTGATGGGGGTGATCCCTCTGGTGGCATTGCTCTCAGGCCTTGAAGGTAGAGCCAAGTAAGAGGGCATCGCGAGGTTCACTTAAGTACTATGAGAAGGAGACAGTGAGTGGATATCTCCCTACAAGGAGGGACAGACTTCTTTCTGGATATTATACTGCTTTGCTCTTTGGCTGGCTATATTTAGACAATGATTCTGTCAAATATATTTGCTGCTCAGTTGTATTGTTCACTCAGAGCTCCTTCTTAGAAATGTCATTAATGGAGTGAGTCTCTGGGACTTGATGTTGTACAAGCCTGACCACTAGGCCCTTTGGAGCAGCTAGAGCAGGATCAAACCTGCCTCAGCAAAGACTAAGCAAAAGGGAAAGACTCACAGTTGTCCCAGAGTCACCATCTTTTTTTTTTTTTAATTATCTTTATTGGTACATTAAATATACACATCATGATTGCACTCCATAATGGGGATTTGTACCAGTATAAGACACAACTTAATTCTCATTTTTTCCCATAGCCCCACCCACCCTACCACCCCCCCATATATATAAAATTTGTTTCCTTACTTTTTTGTTACAATCTCAACATTGTCCCCT
>PVIR01011025.1:0-38681 GCA_004026965.1 Petromus typicus | reverse complement strand
ATGTTTTTCTCTAATCCTTAGGGCTGCTGTGAGCCATTTCATCAGGCCGCTCTTGCCCTGGTACAGCATAATTCTTTTCTACCTTGAGTCAAGTACCTTTGCTACCTTTTCTATTTGTCTTGTCTAATTCTTTGTTTAGGACATTAAGAACCCACAGAATGAAATCCCGCAGAACCTTCCATCTGATCACATCATGGAAACGAATGTACAAGTCTTTTCTCCTGTTAACCGGTCTATTCTAAGTGTCCTTTGGAGGATTTACCAAGGGAGGCCTAAGGAACTGCTTTTCCCTGGCATCTGCAATGCCTCCCCTTCACTTCAGAATCTTATCACGGAGACAACCTGCTCCCAACTACGCAGCATCAGCCCCATCATCAACTTTCAAGGACTGAACCATTACTAAGTATAATCACATGCTTAAGATTACGTCAGGGCTGGGAGTGTGGCATATTGGTAGAACACTTGGCTGTCTTGCTACTTTCTGTCATTATTACTTTCAAAGCTGTACTTCCTCCTTATAACTGTTGTCAATCCTAGTTCTGGTCATCTATCGCCATAGTGAGAGAAATAAAGGAGTCTGATGTGATGGCCTGAGTGGAGATGAAGCAGTGGTAGGAGAAGTAGAAGAGGGGAAACAGTGGTAATGTGTTCGGGCTGGGCAGCGCCACGCATTGGCCATGCTTTCTGTGACGCACACACAGCAAACATCAGATTCTCAAGTTTGGAGGCAGGAAGATGCTCTCTATAGGCTCTGGAAAGGCAAAGGTGGCTGGAAGGGGAGAAGAGCCTGGGACTGTAGATGAGGCTGTGTTGGCCAAACAAAGCTGGAAGGCAACTGAGGGCACTCAGGGTGGAGCACAGAGAACCGGAGCACTTTCCACAGCAGGGTACATGGGAGCCGTGGGGCCTGGGAGTCAGTGCAGGGAACGGAAGCCAATGGCTCGGGCTGAGGCACTGAGCTGGGAATGAAGAAGTGGAGAAAGCGTTCTCGGACAGCACCCTTTCGGGAAGCAGCTCAACAATGTAGTCTCAACGTGTCCTGAGCTTCAGATCGATGGAATTTGCTGTCCAGTCGCTGTGCTGTCGGCATCATGGAGCTCTTGTGTGTGGACTTTCGAGACATTTGGGTTCAGGGAGTGAGGTGGGACCAGGTCAAGGATGGGTCTGAAGAGGGTTATTCCCAACTGACATGATTATCACAGCCAGAGTTGTCATCTGAGCTCATATTCAAAGAATTAAAGTCTATTTTTACCCACTTCTGAAGGAGGATATGAATCATGATAATGTTGGGCTAGATGAAAATGAATTAGGAAATGAAATTACTTGAGTTTGAGTCTATTTTTATAATATATAAAGTTAAAAAATAGTTCTTTTTTTATTCATTATGTATGGATTTTACATATGTCCTCATTTAGGAGAGGAGACCTGAGTCTGACAAGATATATATTAATTGTCTTAATTATAGAAATATAATTAGGCACAGGAACCTGAAATTTCATTTTGGAGTATTGTACATCTTGCTTATTATTGCTCCAAAACATATCAGTTATGCCAGTATTGTTGAGGGTCATGTACATTCTGAGTTTTGAAATCTGGGCATATCATTTATATTTACCAAAAATATATATTTCATCATATTCATATAAGTAGAACTTTTTCTATCTCATGTAGGATTTAGTAAAATCCAATCCCACTGTGAACCTAGTGCTTCTGAATATTTATCATTTGGTAACAAAATACGATTCTTTCATTTACTTTAAGAAAACATTACCTGGGGCCAGGGCTTTAGCTCAGTGGTGCCGGCGTCTGCCTGGCAAGCATAAGGTCCTGAGGTCAATTCCCGGTACCACATACCACAATGCAAAGTGTGATGATGAGACCCTGTCTAAAAAACAAAAACAAAAACAAACATTATCTGTAGCACTTACATGTCATGTATGTACTTTCCCCTAGAAATACATCGAATGAGTGACCCACAGACATCTTTCCAAGGGGCAGCTTTTATAAGTATGTGCAACCATGTTTATAGCAGCTCAGTTAGTGATAGCTAAATTGTGGAAACAACTCAAATGCCCATCAGCTGGAAACTGGATAAAGAAGATATGGTTTTTCTATAGAATGGAGTACTACTCTGCCATAAAGAATGAAAAGAATGAGTCCTTCATACTCAAATGGATGTACCTTCAGGACATACTCCCAAGTGAAATAAATAGGTCGCAGATGTGTAAAAACCGTATCTTTTCTCTGATATGAGAAACTGAAAATGTAAATGAGTTCTAAAATGTATGTTAGATATTGTACAATATAAGCTATTCAAAGGGAATTGAGGTAGGGGTAAGTAATGAGGGGAAAGAAAAAATTGTGATGGTAATAAAAAAATGGAAGCAAAGCTTATGTATATAGGGGGTGGGGGTTGTAGGGTGGGTAGGGGAATGAGAAAAAATGAGAATCGTCATGTCATATACTGGTACAAATTGCCAATGTTGAGTATGATTATGATGTATATATAAAATGTACCTATTTCACAATTTAAAAAAATAAAAAAATTTAAATATAAGGTGTGAGAGAGCCAACTGCAGTGACCTGAGTTGCTTGATATTGTTATAGTAATATCAGTCCCCTGTGAAGGCCATTAGGATGGTTCAAAGAGTCCTCCTGAACCTCAAATGTGGACAGTCCTCTATAATTTCCAAGGGCTCTTCAGCTGGTATCAGGTGAGACTTTTACAATTGTATCTGAGGAAACAAATGTGTGAAAGTAGGCAGTGATTTATCCAAGTTATACAACAGCTAGAGGTAGAGCATGACTCAGGGCCAGTCTGCTGTTAGTTCCTGCTACATTCCTTCCACGACCTGGGAGAGCTGGGTTCTGGATGGTTGGTTGGTTCTCAGTCCTTCCGCTCTGTCCAAGCCCTGGCTAGCACACACAGATACATAATTAATCCTAAGAAGCTGGAGCTTTACCCCCAATGTGATTAATTTGCTAATATGGAACTCAGAAAAATGCTTTATATGCATCTACTCTCTATTTATTAAGGGATAAAGATACATAGGCAAATAAGGAGATGCACTGGGCAAGGCCTGGAAAGATGCTGACACAGGAGTTCCTGCCCCCATGGAGGTGGGGTGTGTCACCCTCATGGCATATGGTTGTATCTTGTCTTTGCTCCTGAGGAACCTCTCACCAGTCCCTTTGGATTTTTATGGAAGCTTCATTGTGTATACATAGTTGATTACATCATTGGTCACTAGTGATCAGCTCAACCTTCAGTCTTTAACCCCTTCCCAGAGGTTGGTGGATGGTAAAAAGTTCCAACCCTTTCCTCATACCTTGGTCTCTCCAAAACTATCAGTGAGCCACCAGTCAGATCATTTCTTTGCAGAATATTCTTATTTCTTGCTTCCAAGATTTCAAGGATTTTGGAAGCTGTTTGCAGGAAATGAGGAGCAAATATGTCAGATCTTCCCAAGTTGGAATATTGCAATAAATATAAAACAACTATTACTATCCGTGACTTGCCTGTGGAATGTACTTCTCCTCCTAAATGCCTGGAAGTGGCATAATGAAGAGCAGAATTCAGATTTCTGACATCCTTTTAAGTGACCTTCCAAGAATGTCTGTGTGTATTACTAACCTCTAGCTAAAGAGGCAGCTGGGGGAAAGGAAAGCTCCCTCTATATTTGAACCATATAAATTTCTTCTGGTGTCTGATTTTTTTTTCTCTTTTTGAGACAAGGTCTCGCTTTGTAATTCAGGCTGGCCCTGAGTTCAGCCTCCAACACACATCACAGCAATCCTCCTGCCTCTGCCTCTCGAGTGCTAGGATTACAGGTGTGAGCCATCACGCCCAGCACTGTGGTATGTAGTGCTGATTGCTGCTGGGCATGAGTCTCCATGCCCATTATTGTATATGGTTAGCTGGGAACCGAACCCGGGCCCTTGTGCTTGCAAGACAGGTGCCGGAACCACTGAGCTAAATCCCCAGTCTGTGTCTGAATTTTTTTTTTTTAAACCTGATTTATGTTGTCTTGTAAAAACCACACCAGGGACTGAATTGCCTTTGTGAGCATTATCCTACAACAGGCTAAGGTTGGTCTTCAAAATAACATGAAAGGCAGTGATAATTTGGACACTTAAATATAGTTTCAAAGTGGCTAAAGTAACAATTCACAGTGCAATGTTTCTTAAATTTGAGAGACTAGTACATGTTCACTATAAATGGCTATGAGTGATATCTTCAGAGGAACTACTGAATTTCTTGCCTGCTTTTAGACAGAATGGAGAGTAAAACCTGTTAACAAATACTTTGGGGTGCTGAGTACATGGCAAGGAAAGGAGCAGAAAGTAATATCATCTACTTAGAATACATATAAGTGCTTGGCAAGCGCCATCTTTGCTGAAATCCAAGGTGCGCTGGCAGATGAGCAGGACATTGTCTTTACTGCTCGTGTACGTAGAGTCAAGCTGCATCATTGGGAATGGCAGATATCTTCCATGCTCAGCGATTTGGAATCCCAGGTTCAGAGAATTGTGCAGATGCTCCAGTGGGTATATGGCCTGTCATCAACATAGTGAAGTTGATTTATACAATGGAGTCAGAGGGAGGGATGAAATCCAGTTCAAGTTCTAGCTAGCTTTGGGCTGTAAGCAAATTCTCAGCCTCATTTTCATCTTCTCTGTCCCTATCTGCCTGTGGATGCACAAAGCCCCATGTCTTGGCTTTCTCGGAACAATGAAAAAATCTCAACAATAAATGGAGATAATGCAGGTAAAGCACATGACATGTAGTGAGGTGAGGTTCAGTAAGGCACAGGTAATGGTCTCATTTGGACATGAAATGTCTTCCAAACGCCCATATGTTAAAGGTTTGGTCCCCAGCCCATGGCAATAGCATCAGGTGGAAGAGCCTGTAGAAGGTAAGATCCTATCATATCACATCATTCTGGTGCTTGAGGCCTGATTGGTAGGTAGCACTGTAGGTAGTACATAGGCATTTTGTTCCACAAAGGATGTAATAGTGTGTGAATGCCCCAATAGGTTACATCAAAAGTCAGTATTGTGCTCTCTTTGGATATTTTCTTTCTTTTCTTTCTTTTTTTTTTTTTTTTTTAGGTTTTTTGAGACAGGGTCTTGCTTTGTAGTTCAGGCTGTCCCCGAGCTCAGCCTCCAAGTCACATCACAGCAATCCTCCTGCCTCTGCCTCCCGAGTGCTGGGATTACAGGTGTGAGTCACCACGCCTGGCACTGTGGTATGTGGTACTGATTGCTGCTGGGCCAGTATTGTATGTGGTTGGCCAGGGAATTGAACCCGGGTTCTTGCTCTTGCAAGTCAGGCGCCGGAACCACTGAGCTAACTCCCCAGCCCTCTTTGGATATTTTCTGGATGTGATGAGCAGCTAACTTTCGGAACTCCCTGACTGCTTTTCCAGGAAGACACTTAGAAACTTCAAGCAACTAGAGAAGAAAGTCACTCTCTCACCGTGCAATGTCATACTCTCACTCCACGGGAGCCTCATCTCACCAGGGTTCGGGTCAAGTAAAAGAGGAAAAAAGTACACCCCGGAGGTATCAGAGCCCGCTATTTCCAAGAAAATCACAACAGCCAGTTCTTCTTGGAGCTGCGTCCATTTACACTGTCCAAATCTCGAAGATACCCGCGAGAACCTCTACATACGGGTCCTGAGAGGCGGTGCTGGGATCTCACATCTCAGGCAGAGGTCCGGTCTAGCCATCCTATTGAAAACCTGCCCGTTTTTGAGAGAAATCCACATGTTTGGGAACTGTTTTGCACCTATGTTCTGGGTCTTATAATGAACACGTCAGGTCTACTTCCTTAGCCAGTCTTGCACACCCTAATCTCCTGTGTCAATATTATTCCTTGAGGTTATGAGGATGAATAAGACAGAGTTTAAAGTTTGGAAAGACAAGGAACAACTAATCTGAATCCAATTCAATAAACACTCTGAAGTAAATGTTTACCTAATTTATAAGTGCAGAGATTTGGGCAGAGGTTATTTAACTTTGGTTTTGCTAGGCAGAAGCAGAGTTATAAATATTAAATCATGAACAGAAAGCATTAATTGGTTGGTAAATTGAGAAAGTGGACTACTGGGGGGTTGGGGAAGATAATTTTCACTTTCCAAATAGTTGGGAGAAACTTTTTCCGGTATGTAGTCAAATTTGGAAAACTTTGTGACTGCTATATGTATAGGCTTGAGAAATAATAGTTAATGGGTACCTAGCCAGACAATGTGTATGAACAACTTCCATCTGCAGTAGGAGGTGAGGTTTCAGAAATGAGGAGCAGACTCCTGGTGCTGAGGTCTGGTTAACTGGCCCATTGTTTCACTACTAGTATGACAGGTGTGTGAAATCCAGGTTTGTGCAGACTCCCCAACGCGCCTGCACCACACTGTCCCTGGAAAAATAACAGAAAAGAAGAAATCAGACAAGTGACAGGTTGGCTCATGATTTTTATGCTTCCCTCCTTTTTTTTTTTTTTTTTGAGACAGGGTCTCGCTTTGCAGTTCAGCCTCAAATTCACATCAGAACAATCCTCCTGCCTCTGCCTCCCAAGTGCTCGGATCACAGGCATAAGCCATCATGCCCGGCACTGTAGTATGTGGTACTGATTGCTACTGGGTCCATGTCCAGTATTGTATGTCGTTACCAGGGGATTGAACCCAGGCCTTTGAGCTTGCAAGACAGGTGCCGGAACCAGTGAACTAAATCCCCAGCCCTTCCCTCCAATTTTTTAAATATCACGTTGGCCAAGGTGAAAAACAGCCATCTTCATGCAGAAAATAGTTTATCTAGCTTGCTATATTAATAAAAGTTATGAATAGGCAGTGAACTGACTTTGAACAAAGAACGAACTTCCTTAAGCAATAGGAGATGCAATGCCCTCTGCAGTAAAGAACGTTCCAGGTACTTCTTATGAAACTCCTGAGTTTTGAGGAACTCAAAGGCATTGGAAACTCCCTTAGGCAGCACAGAATACCGCCCGCTCCTTACTAAAGGTAGGTGTAGTCATTTCCTACTAAGAGCCCTGAGGAATTTTAAATGCAAGATAACCAGGTTTTTTTTTGTTTATTGTTTTTTTTTTTAGATTTTTTGAGACAGGGTCTTGCTTTGTGGTTCAGGCTGGCCCTGAGCTCAGCCTCGAACTCACATCACAGCAATCCTCCTGCCTCTGCCTCCCGAGTGCTGGGAACCAGTTTTTTTTTTTAACCCCCTATAACCCTAGTTTTCTTTCAAATGTACAAGTTGAGGAACTGGATTAGACAGCCTGATTCCAATTGATCATTTAAAATCCAGAGCCACCTGTGATATGTGGCTGAGCAATTCCTGCACTCTGCTCATCATAAGTAGCTCTCAATTGAGAAGCCAGATGGCCACCCATGCTGGGTTCCCCCTGGAAGCCCAGGAGCTCTTCTTATCTCCATTAAAACACTCCTCACTGCCTCCTTTAGTTCACTATTTCATTCCTCCATATTGTGAGATTAGGATCTCAGTGTATCTGACACTTAAAACTCTGGGAGTTATTTTTTCCATATTGTTATAGGTAGGTAAGCTACTTAGACATCTTGTAGGCCATTAGACAGGGCTGGTCCTTGAAAAGCCCACAAGAAAGGAGACCTTCACTGAAGTTCAGCATTATTGAAGGAGAAAACTATCCCTACTGGAAAGCAGTGATGGTTAGGCCCCAATCTCCTTCCTGGGGTAGGAGGTCAGGACCTTGATCCACCTCTCCTGGAAAAGACTCCTGATTGAAATTCCTGGTACACTTGTTATGTGACTTAATTCATCATTGGATCCTCATTTAATCAGTAATTACCTAAAGCAACTATACCTGTAATCTTTTTGATTGATCATGGTTTTGTCCATCTTGTGATATCTCATTGTACCAATATTACCTAAGCAACTGTACTTGCAGTGTTACTGGTTGACCATAATTTTGTACCACCTTGTTCCATTAAAACCCTGGTTAGTGAGGTGAGGAGGCTCACTCACTTTTGGGTCTCCCTTTTGTCCCTCTTAGGCAGAAGCTTTCCTTCTCAATAAAGTTTTCCTGTCTTAACCTCCATTATTTCTAAAAGTCGCTTTGATTTTAGAGAACACGAACTCGCATTTCAGATGTCTAGCAGGTTGGGAGTTAGGCTTGCTCTCTTGTATCACCATCATTTTGGATCCTTAACTCCAGAATCTCATTCTTACGCACACATACACAGATAAATCCACTTAGTGTAACTTTTGCATTGCTCCAATAAACTGAAAAACAGCCCAAGTAATGAAATTAAGAGCAGCTGACATGTAGACTCAGTGCATGTGTGTGTTTTGCTTGGGGTGGGGGTGGTAAACACTGTCCTCCTGGGTTATTTCCCAGGTGGTAAGAATAGCCTTCCCCACGCCTCTGCCAGATACCTATGCTGGCCCCTCCTAAGTGCAAGGCTCAGAGTAGCTGTATTGTTGCTTGGGACACGCGGGGCCTGGACCGCAGGAGAGGAATAAGAGTGGATGGGAAAAGGGAGAGATGGAGGATTTGGGGGTCAAGGGCAGAGAAGAATTAGTGTGAAGTTCAGAATGAGGATTTGAGTATACTGACTGTGAAACTGCGCATAAGAACTTGAAGGGAGGGGGCAAGGCAAAAGACTTGGGAACAAATTCTCAAAAAGCCTGGCCAGATCCGAGTGCAGGACAGCAGGAGGAGGCCAGGCAGGTAAGATCGAAGGACAGTAGCAGCCGTTGGGCTGGAGGCCCCGCCCTCTCCCCGCCCTGGGGGCGGGGCCCGAGACCGGTTACATAACAACCTGAGCGCACGGCTGGGAAGCAGCCCGGGCGAGGCGGCGGAGGCGGGGTCGGGGCGGGGCTAGGCCGTACCGCGCCAGTCAAGATGGCGGCCATGGAGGCCGAGTCTACGCTGATGACCCTGGAGTCGCTGCCTACGGATCCCTTGCTCCTCATTTTATCTTTTCTGGACTACAGGGACCTAATCAAGTAATGCACGGCGCGTGTGGCCGGGGTGGGAGTGCTCGGGAGGAGGCACTGGGGCAATAGGGAAGGAGGCCTGGAGGCCATTGGACTCCGGATCGCGCGTCTCCCGAAGGTGACGCCTGGATCGCCCTTATCCTGCTGAGCCACCTGGGGCTGAAGGGCCAGGACTGAAGGATTCTGCCTTGAGGTCTTTTTCACCTCCAGCGCCCAGGACCCGTGGGGCCAGAGCCCTCTCTCCCAGGCCGCAGCGAGGCCCAGTGGCCTGGGACGGAGGTGGTTCCCCATGTTGTCTCGCACCCCTGGCTCGCGAAGGGCTCCCCCTAGTCTGTCCGAGCCTTGGACGCCGTAGATAAACCCCCGTCCCTGCCCATGCTCCTTCTCGTCGGGCTGAGGCCTGCGAGGTTCGCGCCGGCCTGGACAGGTAGAGCGCGCGGGGGAAGGCGACAGGCCACCCTGACAACCGAGGTATGGCACCAACAATATGGTCACTGTCAGGGCTCACTTTGGGACTTCTGTGTTTGAGAACTATTTTGCTCTCAGCCTTTCCTCCTTACGATTGGATGTTGGATTTTGTGTTTTGGTACTGACTTCCGGTGGCGCGATGCAGGTGACCGTCTTAAGTGCGCCTCGGCTTTTCTACATTCGGGCCGTCTATCAAAGATAATCGTCTGTTGCTGGTAAGGGTGCTTAATTGCCCAATTCTTTCAGGGATTGGGACAATTAGGATCGTGGAAGAAATAGTGCTACCCATTCCCCTTTTTGCATCTCACCCCTTTTCCGGCGTCAGATTGTTTATACTGCTGACAGCCTGGCTCTGAGTCCTGGGTTACCAGCTACCATTTACGTTTACAGAGGGTGTCCTCCCTCTCAGGACAAATAGGAGAGCTTTGCTTCGTGTGTGTATGTGTGTGTGAGTGTGAGATTAATCACTGGATTCGAGACATTTGATTCTAGCTACTGTGTCCTGTGTTATTAAGGGTTCTTTTAAGAATACATATTTCTAGAAGTTAGGGATAGCTGTTGGTTGGCCTAGCTAAGTGGTGATGGAGGGATGCCTCAGATTACTTGCTGCATGCTACTGGCTAACACATTTTAATTTTTCTAGAAAATACATTTTTCCTTGCTCAGGCTGTACCAATGCAAAAAAATAAAATTTCTCTGTGCAAAAGGTTGTTTTGGTTTGAACTGGTTTCATCTGAAATTTCTGTTGCTGTGACCTCTCAATGTCTTGACCTCTCATTGTCTAGACACCCCTCCTCCATCACGCACCACACACAGTTTTTATTGCTGCCACAATAATCTTCCCAAGACAGATCTCGCTATCCTTCTCCTTAAAAACTTATGACACTTGGTATTTGTAGACTCTAACTTGCATTTCTGGACATTTTAGGCTTTTATTATTTGACTTAACATGTAAATCTTTTCAGGCTGTATTTCTGTTCCACCATCATGTCTGTGCAGTCTACTGTAGTCAAATTAGACTTGTGCAAACTTGCCCTTTTTTTTTATTGTGTAGTTTAAGCTTTTAACTGCCTGGAATACTTTCTTCCTCTCTTCTCAACTTGGCAAGTTGAAATTTGAGCCCCTTCTCTACCTTATTGCTTCCTCTCCAAAATTTTCCTCTCAGATAGATTGCGTACTTCTCAGATATAAGAACTGACTTGTTTATGTTTGTAGTCATCATTTATTTGACAGATCTTTTTGAGTACCTGCCATGTGCCAGCCCATTAACAGTAGTGAACAAAATAGGTGAAGCCCCTCTCACGTAGCTTACAGACATGTAGGCAAGATGGCGAGACAGAAAGTGCATAATTACAAGAAGGAAAGAGATGCTTTATTAAGGAACGGAAAGGAAGAGATGACCAGTTAGTTCACAGTTGAAAGAGTATCAGCACAGTGTAGTCCTGGCAGAGGAAACTATTCAGAGGCTGAAGAAACTGTTCAATAGCATGGCTCCCCGGAGAAGCCTAGAAAGCTGGTGGGCTGGAAGTACGGAGTGACTCATAAGCAGAGTGGTTTGAGATGAGACTAGTGAGGTCATGTAAGACCTGTGAGCCCAGAGCAGGAGAGTAGATTTTATTTTAAATGTTTTAGGTGGTGATCAGACTTTTACACAGAACCCCTCTGTTAATTACTGTGGAAATCAGTTGAGGTGAACACCACTGACTGTTAGCCACGTGTCCAGTGCTGCAGCTTCTGTCCTGCACCATCCTGGCAAGCTTTGCCAAATGTGCAGCCATTGCCAAGTTCTGACATTTTGGGTACATATTTGCTCAGCGATATTGGTTTGGTTTGAGTTGGTTTGTGAGGATCTTGGCATAGGATCAGTTGCATCATTTGAATTTGAGATTATGTGGTACCTTCTCCATCCCAGTGATGGATCATAAGCACATAAGACATTCTCCACCTTCATGGTGCATTGAAATTAATACCCATGGCACTTTGCAAACATATCCATACCTGAGAGACAGCTCTCAGCCATTTGAGTCAGTCTCCGTGTGGAACACCAGTTTTCAGACTCAATGTCCGTCAAAATTGCTGCACCCATGGAGGGAGAGTAATGAAAGAAAGAGGAAATAGATCGTAAGTTTCTAAAAGCTGGAGAGGTACTTGTGTCTACAAAAGTTAGTGTTTTCTTTGCATGACTGAAAAGGATGATCTTTCTGTAAACCTTAAAATGAAAGGCTAATAATGTGCCATAGATTTTTAATTCACTCTACTTACAGTCTTAAAAACTCCCTGAATAATTGTTGCCAAATGAGATCTTTGAATACCTACTTCCTGTGAGCTGTGATTTCTCTTTGGTTCATTCTTTTTGCAAATTAGTTATGTAGAGTAATATTTATGGGATTGGAGCACTGTTGTATTAGACATCTTGATATGGTAGAAAACGCATTTGCTTTTAACCTTCTATGCTTTGAGGCAGCTGGTAAGTTGTATGCTCATGAATATTGAATCAGAACTATTATGATTCAGATGTCTTTTTAGATGGATTTTCCAGTAATTGTTTTAATGAAAAGTGTTGGTGGCTACAGTGTTTTTTTCCTTTAAAAAATTATAACATAGCAAAAGATTTGTGCATTTGTAACATGTCTTATAAATCACAAGAAAAAGACCTGGTGACTATTTTGCTTATGTATAAATAACATTTTTATACACAGAGGTGATAATAAAATGTAAGAAAATTATTTGATCTGAGATCTAACTCTAATGATATGTATGTTTTATAGATTCTTATAAAATTTATAATTATAGAAGTTTCAGAATTTGTGAAAGATTTTATTACTCATATGATAGTTTACATTAGCTTAACATGTTAAACAAAATGCTGTCTTAGAAAATATTGTTTTTGTTTCTGAGACAGAATCTTGTTATTTAGTCTAGGCTGGTCTTAAAATTGCTAAGTTGCCCACACTGGCCTAGAACTTGCTATATTCCTGCCTCAGCCTCCCACGTATATCTAGAAAAATATCATTTTGATTGAAAAATAAGAAAAGTGAAAGTAATACAAGAAAATTTGGCAATGATCGTTTTAATCTTTATTTTTAATATTTTTGCATTTTCTTTTATTCCTGTGAACCTGATTGCTACCAGTTGTTGCTATGTGAGTCGAAGACTTAGCCAGCTGTCAAGCCATGATCCATTGTGGAGAAGGCACTGCAAGAAGTACTGGCTGATATCTGAGTAAGTATTTGGGGATTATGGATTCATTCGTGTGTCTATGGGAAGGATTATTTTTTTGGAGTCAATTTTTAACTTTATTTTTAATTGATACATAACAATTGAACATATTTATGAGGTACAGTGTGATAATTCAATAATGTATACAACTGTAATGATCAAATCAGGCTAATTAGCATCTCTGTCTCCTAAAATATTTCATCATTTCTTTGTGTTGGAATCTTTGAACACCTTCTCTTTTAGTTCTTTATGAAATATTGTTAACTCTACTCACCTAACTGTGTGGTAGAACTTTAGTACTTCCCGCGTTGAACTGCACAGGATTTTAGTACGTGCATTCAGTTTTCCTCTGACTCCCTCCTCCCTCTTCCCACCCTCTTGTGAGAAAGAGGTATTGTTGAAACATGACCCTTGGCCACTGTAACCCCAGTCTGACTCTCTTCTTCAGCCTTTGTCTTCTTCTTCCAAAGTTCTGTTCTTGATCCCCGGCTCTTCTCTCTGTGACTTTGCAGTGTGCATTGCTGCACTTCTTACTGGTCACCTGAGTTCTCCTAACTCCCAGACTCGAGTCTCCTCCTTGTATCATCCCTGGGCTCTGGGCTCAGTGGCACAGTTGTCTGCTGGATCTTTCAAAGGACTGTCATGCATAGGGGTAACAGGACTCAGTAAATATTAACAGTTTGACAGAATAAAAATATAGGTGAGAAGACAATGAGAGTTTGGAAAGGTGAAAGGAAAAAGGTGGGAATACTACTATCTTCTTAGCCTGAGAGGAGGCAGGGCATAGGTAAGGTTGGTAAAACAAGAAGTAGAAGATCAAGTGTATTGTTTAAAGCTGCAAGGTTTAAACCAAAATAAAAACTAATGACAAAGCTATTAACATACAGAAGAGGGAGAATGGGGAAGGGGGAATTTTTGTTAATTTGGATTTTTAACTTTAAGCTTTGCTATGTTCTCATCTTTGACTTTGGAGTATCGGCAAATGTGTATAAACTTGATAGAAAAACAGAGATTTAAACATTTAGAACTATAGAGATAACATTCTTAAATAAACTCCTTTTGAGAGGCTGGCGTCAGAACTAATATTTTATCACAAATTCTTTGGTACTTTTTAAATTTTTATTTTATTTTTTTTAAGGCATGAGGGCCTCATGCCTGCTAGCCAAGTGCTATATCATTGAGCTGTACCCCTCGGCCAGTCCTTTGGTACTTTTTAGTTTTGATAATGTATGTTTAGATTAATAAAAGATGCTCCCCTCCTGAAAGACCTACCTTGATTTGTTCTTTCCTCATCCCTAACCCTACCCTTTGCCTCCTTAGTCCTCAAGGCAGCACCACACATGCAGCCATCTGAGCTAGATTGAGGAGTCATCTAGGAGCTCTTCCCCTACATTGACTGAATTGCCACTCCTTCCTTGTTTGAGGGTTTTAAATATTACTTAAGGCTTCCTCTTCATTTCACCCAGCTTCCAAAGCTCTAGTTCAGTCCTTCATCTCTTTTTTTGTTTTTGTTTTTGAGACAGGGTCTCGCTTTGTAGTTCAGGCTGGCCCTGAGCTCAGCCTCAAACTCACATTACAGCAATCCTTCTGCCTCTGCCTCCTGAGTGGGATTACAGGCGTGAGCCACCATGCCTGGCACTGTGGTATGTGGGTACTGGTTGCTGCTGGGCGTGAGTCTGCATGCCCAGTATGGTATGTGGTTACCGGGGATCGACTCGGGTCCTTGTGCTTGCAAGACAGGCGCTGGAACCACTGAGCTAACTCCCCGGCCCAGTCCTTCATCTTTTAACCAGCACTGCTGCAAAATCTTAATTCCTCTGTGCTCCGGTTTCCACCCTCAAACCAGAACTGCACGTCCCGCTCTTTCAACTTGCAAGTTAAATCTTCGTCCCTTTTATGTCAGACACAGGAAAGCCCGGCTCCTCAGTGTGTCATTGGGCTTTCTGTCTGCTTTAGCCTCCATCACATCTGAATCTTAACTTCATACTTTATTCTTTCTCCCTGCTAAGACTTACCTTTTTGAAGTTTCATTTTAAAAATGGTGCCTAATTATTTTTAATATCTTCAGTGGCAACTAAATGAACAATAAATGTTTGCAGTTATACCAAATAGAAATGTTGAATCATAATAATTATTTTCCTGCTTTGTGGTTCTCTGATCAATATACTGTAGATGTACTAGATTAATGTGATCATTAGATTCTTTATTTTTGGTCTTTTTGTTTTTTGATATCAGCAATCAAACTCAGGGCCTTGTACTTGCTAGGCAGGCACTGCAAAGCCCAGCTATATTTGGCCCTTATATTCTTAGATTTTAAATATTTTCTAAATATATATACCTTTTAAATTTTACAGTTGATATATTGTTAGAAGTAAGTTGAAATATCAACTCATACACTGTTTACACCATATTTTATTAATTTTTGGAAAACCTAGAAAAGGGCCCAGGGATGGTAGGTCAGTGGTGCTGTGCTCACTTGGCAAGCAAAGGTCCTGAGTTCAATTTCTGGTACTGGAAAAAAAAAATCTAAAAAAAAAAAGAAAACCTAGAAAAAACTTTTAAGTAGAAAGTAAGAAAATAAATAAATTACCGTACCAACAGTGGCTCCTGTTAAATTTTTGAAGTGTGTCATCTTTTAGTATATAGTCTCCTTTTGTAGCTAATATGGTCAAATGTGTTAATGTTGAAATAGTATGCTACTATCCTTTCAAAAGATTGTTAATCTCACTTTTAAAATCTATTTAGGGAAGAGAAAACACAGAAGAATCAGTGTTGGAAATCTCTCTTCATAGATACTTACTCTGACGTAGGAAGATACATTGACCATTACGCTGCTATTAAGAAGGCCTGGGATGATCTCAAGAAGTACCTGGAGCCCAGGTGTCCTCGGATGGTTTTATCTCTGAAAGGTATGAGAAATGCATGGTCCCCTTTCTGCATTATTGGTTACTATTAGTGTGAAAAAATTAGTTTAGTAACTTTGAATTTCTGTTGTTTGTGCAGTTGTGTTGATGCAAGCCTGTCTGGAATTCACCATTGTCAGGTGCCAAGGAGGTGGAGCACCGATAGGGTTAGAAGGACTTTGCTCTGGAGCTTGTCCTGGTTTTTTTTGCAGAGCTTTAGATCCCATAGGGCTGTTTATTTGAAGAGAAAGCTGAATTCCTACCTTTATATTTGTTTTATATAAGGAAAATAGTAGTACTAAGATTGCTTGAGGATAACTCTTGTGAATTCTTTTAGAACAAATTTGATTTTATATTCAAGAATTAAACCTAGGGCCTTTGCCATCAAGCCATACAGCTCTGGAGTTTTATTGTGGGGAGAATTTTCAATTAAGTATTTAATTTCTTTTTTTTTTTAAATTCAAATCTTTATTGGTACATTATGAATACACATCATCATCCCATTCAGCATTGAGAGTTTGTACCAGAATATGACATGATTTGCTTCTCATCCCCCACAACCTGCAACCCCCCACTCCGTATATACATAAGCTTTGTTTCCTTTTTTCTTTAGTACTGTCACACTCTTTTTCCCCTCATTATTTACCCCTACACCCTCTTTCCTTTTAAATATTTTGTTTCACAATATCAACCATACATACTACAACTCATTTATATCTTCATTTTCTTATACGAGAGGAAAGATACAATATTTACACATCTGTGACCTATTTATGTTACTTATGAGGATTTAATTTCTTTATTAAATGGCAGATTGTTTAGACTTTCTATTATTACGTCAGTGTTGATAAATTGTGCTTATCTAGGAAATTATCCCTTTTACCTACATATTCAACTTGACATATTTTATAATATTAAAGAATATATATCTTTTTAATATTTATTAATCTGTAGTGATATACTTGCTTTATTTCTAATATTAATTTTTTTGTATTTCCTTGGCTTGACCAATCTTGGTAAAGGCTAATTAATTTATTTTTACAAAGAACTGACTTCTTGATCAGTTCTTATTGTTATATATTTCTTTTTTATTTCACTGATGTCTTTGTCTTCTGTCTGATTTTTTTTTTTGTACCAGGAATTCAGCTCAGCGCCTTTGCGTTTACCAGGCTGGCTCTGTGCCCTTGAGCTCCGTCCTTGGCTCTTCTTTTTTTTTTAATTACCACCCCCGCCATTTGAGGTGATTGCTTGGGTCTTAGATTTTCAATATTTCTTTTTCTTTTGAGACAAGGTCTCACTATGTAGCCCAGGCTAGCCTTGACTTCTCCACAATCCTCCTCCTGCCTCCCAAGTGCTGGGATTATAGGCATGAGCCACCACACCCAGTACTGTGTGGTGCGTGGTACTGATTGCTGATGGGTGTGAGTCACCACGCCCAGCATTATTATATGTAGTTACCAGGGATGGAACCTGGGCCCTTGTGAACTTGGGCCCTTGCGCTTGCAAGGCAAGCACTGAAACCACTGAACTAAATCCTCGACCTGAAAAATATATATTTTAATTCACTGTGATCAGAGGTTTGTGTAAAAATTTGTGAGTTCTCATTTAAAATTGGTTGTGATTTGTCCTGTGGTCCATGTATAATCTGTTTGTCTACTTGAGTAACTATTCCATGTTCCATGAAAAATATGTAGCTTTTGTAATTGTTAGGAAGCCTGACTAACCTGTTGAGTTGACTTCTTCTAGAACGCCTCTTCTCCTTTGTGACTCTTTGTAAGTCTTCAAGTGCTAACCTGGTGGGCCATTATATTTGTAATTTCTTCCCTGTTTAAAGCTTGACTGTGTCGATGTTTACTGATGTGCAAATTAGGATTCAGTGGCCTGCTCATACCATGAACATACACCTTATATCCTGTCTTTGTCATAAAGAGACCACCTTAAAGCTGGGCTGGTAGTCCCAGCACTGGATTCTGAGGTAGGAAGGTCACTGGAGCCCACAGTTTGAGACCAGCCTGGACAACAGCTAAGATCTCATCTCAGATTAAAAAGAGAGGGAGAGAGATTATGTTCAAATTCTAGAAACATCACTTTAGGGAATTTTTTAAATAAAGTGGTATGAATGTATTTGTCTTTTAAAATGAGGTATATCCTGTTTTAATGTAAAAACTGTGTCTGTAAAAAAACTATATCCCTTAACTGCATCTGTAAAACTGTATCCTGCGTCTCATTGGCACCCTCTTTCCATGTCTTGCTGCATGCCAGTATTTTCTCTGCTGACAAGTTCACTTGTTCAGTGCTCCAAGTGAATTTTCAATTAGCATTTCATTTGTCCTGTACTTTAGCAATATATTTTGGAGAGAGCTCACTTGCTCCAAGATTGTTTCAGGAGTTAGCAGATAGATTATTTTTCTTTTCAGATTGAAGGCTCATGTGTCTTCACAAATCCATTTATTTTGATTTGCAGAGGGTGCTCGAGAGGAAGACCTAGATGCAGTGGAGGCTCAGATCGGTTGCAAGCTTCCAGATGATTATCGGTGTTCATACCGCATCCACAATGGACAGAAGTTAGTGGTTCCTGGGTAAGATATTCAGTGTTTTTGTTACTTTTAATGAGGCATGTTACTTTCTAGAGTGAAAGTAATTGACTTGTTTTTGTAGTTACCCTTAACAAAGAAAGAATAGTGTGGGTATCCCCTCTTCCTCCTTATAGCAATCCATAGAACATACTATATACTTTGAATTAGTTTTTACCAAAATCAAGTATGTCTCATAAAACGATTTCTACCAACATTCTTAAAAGTGAAGCATGGTCTGGGATCAAGGGTATGAGGGCAAAGACCAGAGGTGCATGGAAGTATATTTTAACTGAATTTGTAGAATTCTTGATATGTTTATCCAGTTACAGGCCAGGTAAACTATTTGGGGAACTTGTTTTTCTCAGAGCTATATACACTAAAGAAAATAGGAATTTTGTCATAGTCAAGAGCAGCCTGTAATCAAATGCCTATTTAAAACTTCAGTAAGGTAACATAATTCATTGTGCAACTTTTTCGTAAAGCAGACTGTAGGATAGTCATCAGTTTCCCCCACTGCTTTGACTAGGCCTGCTCCTTTTGTAGTTCAAGACGTTAAGCTGTCTCAGAGGCTTCGGTATTGTGCAGTGCTAGTGAGGGGCAGGAGGACACTGCACAGTCCCCTTTGGAATTTGATGTTCCGTTATGTGTGAAGACTCCTGTGAAGCCCTGTTCACAATTGCAGATGAGAGTTGAGTGAGTTCAAGGGAGTCCTAGATGTGATCAGAGTGACATTGCAAAGCTTCTGACATTGCAAAGCACAAGTCAGAAATGGAAGCCAGTTAGGAGCAGATAAGCCTGGACTGGCGATTTTTTCTAACTTATTTCCTTACCAAATTGAAATGTGGCAGAGTTGAAAATTTGTCATATTTTAAGATCAAACAGGAAAGAAGGTCATGGTAAGGATTGCCAGAACCAAGTAAGCCATGAATTTGGGCACACAGTATATCGCCTCAGCAGGGAGCGTTAGGATAGAATCTCCTAGGACCACCGGGTAGTCCTGATAATGCGTTATCACTGACTAGTACACATGGGTGTGAGATTCATATTTATCCTATATATTTCAACTTTGACAGCATTTATACTGACTTCATTTTATTTCTGATTGCAAAGTAAGCTAAAGATTGTATCCAAATAAAGGCATCAGAAGATTCACCCCTTTAAACATTGTTTAGCTGTGTACATGTATATACCAAACAATTGGCAAATCAGTATATCACGGCAAGATATATTCTTCCCTTTTTTGGTTTGTTTTTTGTGGAATGGGATGTTGAACCCAGAGCTTTCACACTGAGCTACATCCTAATTCCTTTCTAAAATTTTTTTAGCAAGTCGTGGTGGCTCACATCTCTAATTGTAGCACTCAGGAGGCTGACACAGAAGGATTACCACTATTTTGAGGCCAGCTTGAGCTCCATAGTGAGTTCAAGGCCAGCCTAAATTATGTTGCAAGATCTGGTCCCAAAAAACAAACATTTTTGAGACATCTTGCTAAATTGCCCAATCTGGACTCAAATTTTGAATCTTCCTGACTGAGACTCAAAACTTGGGATTATAGGTGAGCACCAATGTGCCACCTGGAAATAGGTTGCTGAAACCAACAAAAGTGTATTTCTTTTTTTGAAGACTGACATTTACACTATTTAAATTTTTTTTCTTTTTTTTGAGACAGGGTCTCGCTTTGTTGTTTAGGCTGGCCCAGAGCTCACTAGGTAGCCCAGGGAAGCCTCAAACTTATAGCAATCCTGCTGCCTCTGCCTCCCAAGTGCTGGGATTATAGGCATGAGCCACCACACCTGGCATTGTGGTATGTGATTCTGATTGTTAGTGGGCATGAGTCACCACACCCAGTGTGTTGTATGTGGTTATTGAGGATCGAACCCAGGACCTTGCACTTGAGGCAGGCCCCAGAACCACTGAGCTAAATCCCCAGCCCTATCCTATTTAAATATTTAAGTCAATTTAAAAATCATAATCTTCTTTATGGTCACTAGTGAATTTAATATACGAAAATTTGTATCGATTTTGATATTCCTGGTTTAGAATCACTACTCAGTACTTGTAAGGTTGTCAGTGTGATTCATCAGAAAGATAAAGCATGGCTCTGGCTTGATAGTGTGGTGATGGACATCTCGGAGTCTATGTTCCCTCAGGTTGTTGGGGAGTATGGCACTGTCGAATCACTATCGTTCTGAAGATTTGTTAGACATCGACACAGCCTCTGGAGGCTTCCAGCAGAGGCAGGGATTGAAATACTGCCTCCCTCTGACCTTTTGCATTCACACTGGTTTGAGTCAGTACATAGCTGTGGAAGCAGCAGAAGGTCGAAACAAAAATGAAGTTTTCTACCAATGCCCAGTAAGTAGCATTGTGTTTCACTGTGGCTTTAAGATATGACCTGATGATTACATAAATGAGTGCATTATATTTTCAGGGTTGTAGAATAAGGACAGAATATTAGAGTTTTCAACTAATTAAAAAGCTAATATTCTAATGTAAAAAGGTGAAAGATTTATACGACCTGAAGAGAAACCAGAATATTCATATTTTGACATAATGGTGTGGAATATGAAAAGAAAGCGTTACTATTGGATCAACAATTTGAATGCTTGTGTATATGGAAGGAGAGCTGTGATTTAAAGTTTAAGGGAAAGTAAGGAGGACTTCCTCATTAAAGTACTAAATCTTAACAGCTCTAACTAAAAATTTAGCTTAACTAACTTTAAAAATTTCGGGCTCTTAACTCAACCTAAAGCTCTTTTTGCCAGGATATAGCAAGCGATCTGTCTTACTGCCTAAACTTCTTGGTTCTTGAAGGATAATTTCTTCATTCATGCTAACAGTAGTAGCAATACATAAATGTTTATCTTTCTAAAGTGCCTGGCGCTCTTCCAAGAACATTACAGGAGGAGCCTAAACATAGGAATCCTAAATGCAAGAGCTCAAAAGTGTGAGGGATACCTGAGTAGTTGTTGGAACACTTAAGTTATTTTTATCTGTTGTGCCTTGTTTTGGGAAGAAATCCATGATCAGTGAGAAATGTACCGATTACATTCTTTTTCTCACCTAGGACCAAATGGCCCGGGATCCAGCTGCTATTGACATGTTTATCATAGGTAGGAGAAGACCTCACTTTCTCCTCCTTCCTTCTGGTTCCTTCCTTTTGATTTGATGAAATTTTCTAGGTTATAAACAACAGGCTCCATTTTACTTGTATTTCGTAAGGTTTTCTGGCTTATAAAGTACGGCATCTAAGTTGTCATTAGAGTAGCTCTTACATTTTCTTTGAATTTTACTTGAATTTGGGAAGAAGTCATGCCCTTTGCAGGCTTGTGCCCTTAGCACCCTTCTATTGTTTGGTGAGATGCACAAAATTGCTGTGTATATAGTTCTCTCAACACATCTGCATTTTCTGTTGGTCTGTGTATAACTGGACTTATACAAAGCAGCTTCATACCTTCTTCAGTGCTAATGCCAGACACTGATGAGCCACATTAGCGATCTTAGAAGCAGTGGTCTTTAAGACCAGTGCAGATGCTGTGCTTCATCAGCCTCTTGGCACAAGTAGCATTCCTTGCTTGTAAAGGATCTTTCTGAGAGGTTTTTGAGAACTCATTAGTTAGTGTTCAAGTGCAGTTGCTGTTCATCCAATCTTGTGTTGCTTAGATTTTTGCCCACCTATCACAAGCTTGGTGGCTGTTCTGCTTTTGAAAGGCATTGCTGACATATTAAACACTTCTACATATTAATAGTAGAGAGGAGTCCTAGGCATGTTTTGAGAGGTAGACAACGGGCTTAGCATGCACAAGACCCTGGGTTCAGTCCTAAGCAGCTCAAAAAAGAAAACAAAAAGGCCTTGCTAGCTGTGACATCTTCTAATTGCGATCATGAACAGAGAATAGATAGACTTTTGTTCCATACCATGGCACAGTCTGGGTTTGTGGTGTACGCTGCAATATCAAGGAATTGTTACTCCTACCTACTAAGTGGCAAAAGCTTTTAAATTTAAGCCCTCACTCTCAACTCGCTGACTCTTGTGGTCTCTGTTTTTAAGTTGAGCTATCTCTTGAGGTCCTGCCCATTCTCTTTGCCCTTGGTGGCATTTTTGCATAAGAGTTTCAGAAGGACCATCACAGTTTGGGCCAACAGTGCTACTTAGCTTGTGGACTAGGGCTGCCCGAGTAGTGGGGGAAGCTGCTATTAGGCTCTCTGTAGGACTCTTAGTTTGGTGCTTATCTCCTATAGTTGGGAGGAAATCAGCATTACCTCAGAATGCTAAGGCCTGACATTACTCTCCAAGAAGCTGGGAAATCTCCTGGTAAGGCAAGCAGCGCAGAACTGTAACGTGCACTGAGGGAAGATGTGGTGTGGAGTGCATGCTATGAGGAAAGAACCAGAAAGCAGCTTCCTTATCTTACTAAACACCAGCACCATCCAAGAAACTCCCAAAGATGGGCTCACCTAGAAACTATATAAATGATATTAACGCTATAACACTTATCAACGATATAAATCAAATCTTGGTTCAATTAAGTTTCAGTTTCATAGGATTTTTGCTAACACAGAAGTTGACATCTCCTGTTGTCAGGGCACTATTGATAGATATTTAAGAATAGTGAAATCTGTCCTCAAATGAGTTTAGTAATGAATGCTACCTGCCTATTCTGTCCTTACCCTAGAGAAAGTACTTTGGTACATGTTATCCTAAATTAAGATACACTTAAGTGTACTGTGTCATTTTCTTTATATGCACATCAGTTATTTCATATGTAATACTCTGTGAAGTATACAAAATGATTTTTAAAAAATCCTTTAGTACACACTTATAGTCGCCTAGCACTTGGAAGATTGAGGGAGGAGGATCATTGTGAGTTCAAGACCATCCTGGGCTACATAGTGAAATCTTGTCTTAAAAAAACAACCAAGAAAGAAAATACTACTTATAAAACATAAACTGGAATAAAAATACATTAAAAATATAATATGTGAAGAAACGAGAAGGAAAATAAAGTTAGTCAAGAGACATAAACAGAATGATAATTTTTGTGGAACCAGATCAAACCCAGAGCCATCTCTATGAATTTTACTATTATTCAGATATCTCCCTAACTAAATAATGAATGATCTTTGAGCACATTTAGCAAATAAGGTTCAAAATAGGACATTAATAAACATTGCGGAAAGAGCCAATTATGATAGTTTACCACCTTGTACTCTGAGATACAAAACAAATTGTATCTTCTGTCATTCCTTAACTAATATAATTAGTAAATTCCCTAAAGTTAGCATGTGACATTTTGGGTGCCAGAGTGCAGAAGTGGATCCATTGAAACCAGACTACAAAACTCTGAACACTAATTAGGGGACTGATATTTGCTAGGCATTGTGGTATGCTGACAGATGGGACGGTCTGGTAACACTGTGCCTTGGTACCTAGGAGGTATCGACATAATCCTTGTGCGTAATGACCAGTGATTCAGTCACCACACCATTGATGTGTGGTCTGCACTGACTGGACTGGTCAGGTCTTTCTCTTCTGCTTCGAGCTGGTCCCTGGGAAGTCGGAGAGCCACGCTGCAATACTTTGGGATAGATGCTGACTTTTTTGTGTGTTTTCTTTATAGACATAGCTAAATCTCTTGTGTTTTGTTTGTTTTAGAAATTATTTCATTATTTACTAGAACCAGTGCTTATAAATGTTTAAAGATAAAAAAGGTTTTAGAGGTAGCTAAAGGAGCCCCTAACAAGAGTTGGAAAGAGGCAGAAGCACAGGGAAGTAGAATAATTGAAATTGGAATTGAAAACAGAAAATGACCTGACAGAGGACTAATAGAATTATATCTATAAATGTTTCCAGTTTGGGTTTTATATCTTAAACTCAAAGAAATAGTGATTGTTTATTTCCTGTGTAGATTTGACATAAGTGTATGCTCTTTTCTCTCCTTTCTGATTCATAGGTGCTACTTTTACCGACTGGTTTACCTCGTATGTCAGAAATGTTGTATCAGGTGGCTTCCCCGTCATCAGAGACCAAATTTTCAGGTACTCTTTCAATTTGGGGCTTTTAGGATTGAAATGATTATAAATAAAAAAAAACCATGTGTCACAGATCACAAGGTGAAATCTCCATAGTTAGTAACAGAAGCTTCATTATCTTAAATCTGTTTTATTCTCACTGCAAAAGTAAGACCTTCTAACATTTAATGAATACTTTTCTTACTTGTAAAATTGAGAAAAAAAATCAATTTTAAATTTAGAAGCTATGACTCGATAACAATATAGTTTCTCTTTGAACACAACAGCAGGTTTGCTAATTAGTTGAATTAGGTATAGCAAGTCAGGAACTGTTACCTCCCTCCAAGTAGTATATATCATCTGCAAATGAGACACTCGGGTGCTTTCCTTAGCATTAGAGGTGCTGTTAATTCACAGAAGCTTGTGTGGCACAAACAATAGAATGATTATACTTCATGGGTTTCTAGATTAAAGGCAGGAACAGTAGACTAATCAAACATTAGTCTTAATATACTTACATATTTTTATTATCACAGCCACCATTTAGCAGATGTAGTTGGATTTCCTTATGTCCCTAAAATTTTCTTAACTCTGAAAAGAGAAGCCCTTTTAAACTGTTCCTGAAACATTATTTGAACCACTGTCATCAATGCTTTACTGTCATCACTGAACCAGGGTTCTCTTATGTGTTTCTGATTTTCTCCCAAATTGAATATGTCTGTACATGATTTATATTTATTTTTGCTTTCAAAGTATAAACTATTGTGCGTTGTATCTTTAAGCTTTTTATATTTCGGAATTGAAGTTACTTGACTATATGTTTTAACCTTTTAAACTTCTTAGATATGTTCATGATCCAGAGTGTGTAGCAACAACTGGAGATATTACAGTTTCTGTTTCCACGTCGTTTCTGCCAGAACTTAGCTCTGTACACCCACCTCACTATTTCTTCACATACCGAATCAGGTGAGGACTTGAAGGGGAGCTGTCTTTCAGTGAATAGTGGGAAATAACCTATGGATGTGTTGCTGTGCTTCACTTGACATACATAAAATTCATTGGAGATTTTGTTTTTGATTCCATTTTTTGTTCTGATGTGGAGGAGTAGGGATCAAAACCAGGGCCTCAGGCATGCAGGCAAGCACTCTTCCACGGTGTAATATGTGCTTTTAAAAGACAGGTTCTTGCTGAAGTTCGGAGGAAAATAGATACCTTTGCTAGACTATCATGTTCATAAAGGACTTTAACTTTCTGTTAGTCTCTATGTTACTTACCTGGTGCACATGGACTTCATAGAAGGTATTGTGCCAGATACTGTGGGAAGTGCACCCCTAAGCAGGAGCTATCAGTGATCTGTGCTAGAGTTGAGGTGAATTTTAGAAACTACAAATGGACAGACATGGAGCCATGCATTTTAAATCTCATCAGGCTATCTATATTCAATTAAAATGCTAATGTTTTTTGAGTGTCCTATATGTGTCATACATAGTGTTAGGCATTGGATTTGACTAAATAGAAGCAAATATTTTACATTTACTTTAGCTATAAGTATTCTGTACTATGACATAAGGACAACTTATGGTTCCAAGGGATTACAAATAATTTACTTCAAAACACATGCATATTTTATAACATGGCATATGGGTACAGTGTACATGTATACATCCTGGAAATATCTTAGTAACATATATACTTTCCAGGAAGCATCGTGGGATTTGGGCATTGTTTATGGCCTTCGATATGTGTAAGAATAGATAGAAATGTTTATTGTGTAGTTATGTAGTTTAGATCCTGCCTGAGATTGACACATGCTTAAAATAAAATCAGCCACATGTGCTTATTGGAGAGTGTATGCGTAGTGAAATTAAGAGACAGCGTTTCTTAATTTAGAAATTTAGAAAAAAGAGAAATGATAGTATGAGAAAACACAGTCTAAACCCAGTACCTTGTGTCATTTTGCTTTGAGCTTTGTAGAATCTAGAGAAAAAAGACCTGGGTCACAGGTTGGGATTGTGTGTGAATAAAGGGCTGTTTTTCCCAAGGTTTTCATGGTGCTGTGTTCCAGAGGACATTTGCCAAGAGGATTGTTGTCACCTTTGCATTTGCACATTTTCATGTTGCCCTTTCTGTTGTTCTTCACTGAAACTACCTAAATTGGAAGCATTTCTATGACCAGTAAAGGCATATCTGTGAGAACTTAGAAAATTAAATGTCCAATAGACTTCGATGCATTTTTAAAGCTTCCTTTGGAGATTTCCTTTCATAGTGTCACCCCTAATTCTGTAGCTCTTAGACAAAAGAAAACAAAGGACATAGGGCAGATTTGGAGGTTTACCATACCATTCCTTCCTTCAGGATTGAAATGTCAAAGGATGCACTTCCTGAGAAGGCTTGTCAGCTGGACAGTCGCTACTGGAGAATAACAAATGCTAAGGGAGATGTAGAAGAAGTCCAAGGACCTGGAGTCGTTGGTAGGTAACTCACAATTTAGGTTTGTACATCAGTCACCTCAAAGAAATTTTAGAATTTACATCCCTAAATGCAGAGTATAGAGGTTGTTAGCCTATCAGTTTGGACCCTTAAATGTTAACTTTTCTAAAATGACAGCAGACTCAGTTATTCTTGATTGATTTCCCTTTTCCTTTCTGCTCTTATTTATTTATTTATTTATTTAGAGACAGGATTTTGCTTTGTAGTTCAGGCTGGTACTGAACTCACTGTGTAGCTCAGGTAAGCCTCTAACTCATGGCAACCCTCCTGCCTCTGCCTCTGGAGTGCTGGGATTACAGATCATGCCCGGCCCTGTGGTATGTGGTACTGATTGCTGATGGGTGTGGTGTGAGTCTCCACACCTGACATTGTTGTATGTGGTTACTGAGGGTCAGACCCAGGCCCTTGTGCTTGGGCTTGCAAGGTAGGTGCCGGAACCACTAGGCTAAATCCCTGGCCCCTTTTTCTGCTCTTTTAAACTGATTGACAATTCATCATATTCTGTGGGTTAGAGGGATAAGACAATAAATTCCATGTGGGTTAGATGCATAGAACAATTTCATGTTTAATAGAATTTTTAATTTTGGGATAAGATTTTGAAATTAAAATCATAGGTTTGTAGTGTTTCAATATTTAATTTATGCCCAGTTATCAGTGACTTAAAAAAATTGATTATCCTTTCATAAAATTGATGGTTCCTATTTCTGAACCATCATATTCTTCAAGGTTGTCATTTGCTTCAGAAAAATAACATTTACTTTCGATATCAATCCTGAGCATCGACAGAATTCATTTCAAATAAAGTTTTCTAATTTATTGATACACATAGATTAACATTCTACATGCTAATGAAGTTGACATAGACTTACTTGAAAATCTAGTGCTAAGGAATTTTATTCCTTATTTATTTTAGTGCATCTTTCGGTGCATTGGTACAAAGACCCTTCTGTGTACCAAACATTTTTCTGGTCCAACTTTATAGCATCCATCTTCATAACCCATTTATCTTTTGTTACAGTTAGATTACAGTTAGTTATAGATTACCCTTCATAACCCTTATATCTCTTGTTACAGTTAGATTACCCTTATTTCTGCTTATGCTACTATCTGTGATGTTTTTTATTACTTATGTCATAAAGATAATATCTTTAAGGCCTGAAAGCTCTTTGAAAAAAAATGTGCCCTTTTTTTGTTTGTTTTACTAAATATTACTCACCCAGTACTGTGTATAGAATTTTGGAAATCAGAAAACATCAAGAGGAATAAAATAGTTGCTTATAGTCCCTTCCCTGTTAACATTTTTTGTTTGTTTATTTAGTATCTTTTTAGGCTACTTTCCCTAACTGTACATTTACTAATACAAAATTTACATAAGGCCATAGAAAACTAATTTCCTGTAATAAGCTGAATTTATACTCTGGCTTATTGTTATTGGTTACTCTGCAGGTGAATTTCCAATCATCAGCCCGGGTCGGGTATATGAATATACAAGCTGTACCACATTCTCTACAACATCGGGATACATGGAAGGATATTACACCTTCCATTTCCTTTACTTTAAAGACAAGATCTTTAATGTCGCCATTCCTCGATTCCATATGGCATGTCCAACATTCAGGGTGTCTATAGCACGACTGGTAAGTTAAATTTTCCTTTAGTGCTGATTTATGGGACTTTGTAGAATTAACTTTGTAGAATTAACTCTACAGACAATCCTTGTTTTATACAGATATATTGGTTTATAAATAATATTCCAGAGAGCCATGGGCCTTCTGAGAAAGTGTCTTAGGGGTCTTGTGACCATGTTGGGAGAGATGAACAAGAGGCAGAGTAAGCTCCCTACCCTTCAATTAGAGAGATTCCCATAATACCTTTTTTACAGATCAGCTTTTCCACTGTTTCCAAAACCAGTTCTGTTATGTAGATATAGGAGAGTAAGAGATGTGCTATATCATGATTGGGTGCCTTTTACTTCGTAAGGACTAGAAAACAGGGTCAGGGATTTAGCTCTGTGATTCTGGTGTCTGCCTTGCAAGCTCAAGGTCCTGAGTTCCATCTCCCATACCACATACTGCAGTGCCGGCCATGGTGGCTCATGCCTGTAATCCTAGCACTCAGGAGGCAGAGGCAGGAGGATTGTCATGAGTTCAAGGCCAGTCTGAACTACAAAGAAAGAACCTATCTCAAAAAAAAAAAAAAAAAAAGACTAGGAAAATACTGTTTACTTCATTTTTGCTAAAACTCCCAGTTTAATAAACAAACATCTCATAAACATCATTACAAAGGGGATTTAAGGAGCAGTCTTATATTTTTAAGTAATCTTTTCCTGGAAACATTTCTCAAGTCTATGAGGTATATTTTTAACACTATTTTTGGATTACTTTTGACAGATACAACAACCTCAATTTTGTGAACTATAAAATGCTTCAGAGTAATTATGAAGCTCTCTTAACACAGTGGGAATAAAGTATGAATTGTATATTTGAACACAACTGAATTGTAGCCCTTGATTCTTCATAAAAAGCTCTTTAAGAGGCCAGGGAGTTAGCTTGGTGGTTCTGGCACCTGCCTTGCAAGTGCAAGGGCTTGGTTGGATCCCTAGTAACCACAAACAACAGTGCTTGGGTGTGGTGGCTCACGCCTGTAATCCCAGCACTCAGGAAGCAGAGGCAGGAGTATTGCTGTGAGGTGAGTTCAAGGCTGAGCTCAGGGCCTGAACTGAACTACAGAAGTGGGACCCTGTCTCAAAAAGAAAAGAAAAAGCTTTTTAACTCCTAGGATGGTCCTAATGTATGGGAATGAAACAAGTCTGGAGAGATGGACATGATATTAACCTGATGTTGAAATGACACATTCTCAAGTCCAGTTTGGCAAAAAAAAAAAAGAATGGTGGTGAGCCTTTAGACCTTATATTTGTGGTATGCTGAAAAGGGCTTAGAGTTTGGATTTGTAAGTGAAGTTTTAGCTCTCTTTCCCATTAGAGAGAGGTAAGAAATTGTATTTTTAGTTCTAGGAATTTGCTACTTACTGTAACATTTCAATTTTTGAGTAGTCTGATGGCTGTGTGAGTCTGGTATCTAACCCTTAAACTATGAGTAATCATCTAGAAAGTTATCTGGGACTAAAATTTTCTTTGTGGGGAAAACGTAGATGAATTTAATTTCATTAATATTCGTATTTTCTATTTCTTCTAATTTCAGTTTTCATAATTTGTACCTTTCATGGAATTTGTTCATTTCATCTAAATGTTGAATTTCATAAAGTCATTCACAGGATTCCCTTGACATCCTTTTCATGGCTACAAGAACTATGGTCACATGTCCTGTTTTTATATTGGTAACATACCTTGTCTGTTGTTCATAATGTGATTATCACTTTTATTGATCACCTAAAGTAATACCTTCAGATTTTATTGATTTTTCTCTGTTGTTTGCTGCCTTTCCATTTCATTGATCTCTGCAGTTGTCTTTATTTCTCTTCTACTTACTTTGGGTTTAATTTGTTTTTCTTCCAACTTTATAAAGTAGATGTCATTAGACTTTTCATCTCTCTAATAAATGTTTTAGCCTTATCTCATAAATTTTCATGTGTTTTTGCTAACATTTAGTTCCAAATAGACTCAGATTTGCTATTGTTGTCTGTGACTTTGCTAGAAGTGTATTAATTTCTGAATGTTTGGAACCTTTTTGGTTATCATTTTGTTATTTCTAATTTTATTGTGATTAAAGAACCTACCCTGTATTTCCAATACTTTTGTGTATCTCACAACTCAAGATGTAAAGAGTTTACATATCTTCGTGTATTTGAAAAGATTGTGTATTCTGCTTTTGGGAAAATACTATTCTCTAACTACAGGTCAGAGGGGTTGGTTGACAGTGCCTTTCAAGTGTGTATTATGCTTTTTTAGTCTTTGTTCCGATAGCTACCAAAAAGATGATTGTTGAAATTTCCAAAATTATGACTTTGTCAAGTTTAGTTCTATCACATTTGCTTCTTGTGTTTTGAAGCTTTATAATTGTGTGTAAATACGTTCAGGATTGTTATGTCTTTTTGAGGAACTAGTTCATTTACCATTATGAATCTGCCTGTTCATCTTTGATAACATTCCTTGTCCTAAAGTTTAAGAGCACTGAGGTCTTAGCAGGGAGTACAACTCCTGGTGGGTCAGTTTGATCCCTTTGAGGCTTGCTTTTCATATTAAGGGAGGTGTAAAGTAGTGTTTAGTTACAAACAGTGGTTTTCAAGCATCCATCTCATGGCTCCCCTTAGATGCTGCAACTCACTGAGGAATCCAAAGAATTCTTGTTTACGTGGGCTCTAACAGTATTTGCTATATTAGAAATTAAAACTGAGAAGTTGAATATTTACATACCAATTCCTTTAAAATTATAGTAAGTGAGCCTGTTACCTGTTCAACTCTTTCTTAGTTTTGTGTTTGTTAGAGTTTTAGTTTTCTCCTAAACGAAAGTAAACATATATAACCTTGACCTGCCTTAAAATTTTTTCTCTCAAGATGAGAAATTCATAAACAAAGGGAAGAATTATGAACTAATCATATAAAAGGCAGTGGGGGTTTTATTTATTAATCTGTTATCTTTTTATATTAGTTTTCTTGATATAGAAATTGAGTCATTCTCCTTTTGTGTTCTATGTCAGTCTAATTAAATGCTTTAATATTTCCTTTGCTTTTTTGCATTACCACTTCAAAGTCCAGTTTTTGGTTGGTCATATGCCTTTTTCTGGTCTAGCTGTGTTGTTAAATTGTGCTTGTTTGAGGCCTTGTGGAGGCCCCTCTGCTGCTTACTTCATTCTTGTCCATGTTCTTCTTTCCATCTACTCTTAGTGTATATAATTTATATTTCTGTAGCCTTGTGCTTGACGTATTGATTCCTCTAACCTCATTAACATAGTTAATACTCATACCATCCAGACATCATGTTTTATAATTTCCAGTCTTTATCTTACCATTTTTTGACCTCTGACTGTATCTTACATTTAGATTTTTAAAATATATTTTTGTCCAAAGATAGAAGTAATGAAATATCTTATGTTACCTATGTATAGTCTTTGATTATCTTTTGTTCTGTCATAATAAATTCTCGGTGACACCATTTTTTTCCTCTTACATTAATTCATTTCTTCCTTCAACAAATATAAATACTGTACTAACAAGACAATCTAAACCTGTGTCTTGAATTTACCTTCTCATTGGAAGATAAGACTATAACAAATCAATACACGTATTTGTGCCAGGCACTCACAAGTATTATGGAGAAAGGTCAAAGTACAGGAGAAAAGCTGTGCCCTGTCGGGCACTGATACAAAGATGTGTTAGAAAAGGCTTCAGTGTCTGGTAAGCTAAGATATAAAAGAGTTGAAGGGAGCCAGGTGGAAGCCTGGAAGGAGATTCTTTAGCAGGAACTGAAGGCTGACGTAGCTGGGGTGCAGCAAGTGGGCTTGCTGCTGGCGGGCTGCTGGCTCCATGTGATGTCATAAAAGGCACATCTCACACACCAAGTTTCCCAGCGCTGCTCAGATCACCAACTGGGTCCAATGTGGCAACTGTATTCATTGAGTCTTTACTTGTGTGGAAGAGAAAATTGGCCACTAGTTAAGGGAGAGGCTGACAGAACCGAAGTTTCTAAGAGGTGCTTAGATATCTGGTGTTCATCACTACAACTACTTCTAGAGCCTTTAACAAGTGACCCTTTCCTTCTGATGTGGGCTGATGTTAGTGATAATTCTTCTACTGACCCTGATTTCTGAGGCTAAGTTAGGAAAAGGCATTACACTTTCAGCCTAGATCTCTCCTGGAATGTACATTTGGTGTACTGGTCCACCATTTGGAAGAAGTCCAGGCATCATGAAGCCACCATGCTGGAGAGACTGTGTAGAGTGCTCGTAGAGCTCAAAGGGGACACACAGAAGGCCCACCTATTTCATTCTCCAGATGTACGGATCATTCCAACCCCAGTACCAGACACATAAGTGAGGAATCCCTTGAGTTGATGTCAGCTCCAGCCATGTGACTACAACATCACGAGAGACCTCAAGCCGGAACTGCCCTAATATGTTCTTCCCAATGCCCAACCCACAAGAACCAGGACAGATAATAAATGACTACTGTTCGAGTCACTGAAACAATAAAATAACTTTTTTTTTAAAAGTAGAGGCTACTGATGTTTGAATTAAAACATGTCTTTGTAGTAGGAATTATGTAAAAGTCTTTCATGCCTCTTGCTGACAGTGCCTGTTACCAACAGAGGTCTGATCAGGCTAATATTTTCATCTTCACTTTTCTGTAAGCTATGGATTAATAAAAAATTGTTATTTCATGTATTAGTATAAAGTCAGCAAAAATTTATGTTGGATTATTAGGAGGTGTCTATTTGCTACATTGAATGAACAACCACCACATAAATATTAAATACTGTTGTAGTGAAATATACTTATGTTGGAACCATGCTGAGCATTACTGCTCAAGAATCTCACACCCGCGTGTGCAGGATAAAACCACACTGTTCAGTCTGTCAAAACTGGTAGATAGCTCGTCAGTTGTTGGTATTCTAGATCAGTGGAAAATTGCCTTAAATTACTGTAACAACTTGACGGACATTCTTCTTATCCAAAGATTGTTTTCTCTTTGAAGGAAATGGGTCCTGATGAGTATGAAGAGATGGAGGAGGAAGAAGAAGAGGAGGAAGAAGAGGAAGATGACGATGATTACTCGGCAGACATGGATGAGTCAGATGAAGAGGAGGAGGAAGAGGAGGAGGAGGAGGAGGAGAGGCGAAGAAGAGTGTTCGATGTTCCCATCCGAAGACGCCGCTGCTCACGCTTGCTTTAGCCGGGCTTCTGTTGGGGAAGCACTGGGGTTACTCAGCCTGTTTCATACATTTCTTAATAATGTAAATAACTACACTGTGCTCAGCATATAGCAGGCGACTAGCATGAAACATTGTCTCTGGCCCAGAGCCCTGGGCAACCCTGCATTAGGAGGTGGATTGTTTTGGTTTGTCTTGTGGCACTGAGGTAGAGGAGGAAACGGGAATTTTTTCCTGTTTTTCCTCCTCCAGGAATTAATGCAGAAACTGTTCTCTGGCTAAGGAAGAGACATATCCTTGTTTTAAAATATTTTCTACTTAAAAATACAGAAATGGGTTGGAAATTGTTTGAAATAAGAACTTAAAATGTAGCAAAAATATCTACACAAGGATAGAAAAACTGTGACTGAGTCATCTATGGAAAGACTTCTTATAGCTGTGAGTCGTTGAGAAAGGAACAACATTTGTAATTAGTCTATTCCATTGAATGATTCCTCATTTTGTACTCACAGAGAACTGACTAACTTGAATGCTAATGGCTTATCCTTTCTTAGACAATCTATCCTTGAATTTAAAGTCCATCATTTAGATCTTGAATTTAAAGTTTTCATCATTACAACCTTGAATTTACAGTCTTTAACATGGAAACTCTGAATAGAAGTTAAAATCTCACACTATGACCTTTATCAGATTATTTACAGCTGCATTATTTTTTTATTATTTTTGAAATGTAGTGTATACAAGTATGTAATGTGTTTATTAACAAAAGGTTCTTCACAATGTCTCACGTAGTCTCAACTCATAAAGACTGCTTCTGTTTTGTTTCTCCTTCATACAGTTGACTAATTTTGTGATAAGTGACATGAATTTTATGTTAGGTTTAAGGATGTTTTCCTGAGATGTGGATTTTTATTTTGTAATTATACAATGGAGAGTTTGGAATGATATCCTTTACGTGTCAAAAACATTTTAAAAACACATTTTGGTTCCATCCTGCATTCTGTGTAATTGGCTACTTCCCGTAGGCAAATGTTAAGAAGGCTTTGTTCTCCTGATGGGAAGTGTGGTTGGGACTCATGGTTGAGGAGCGGGAGCACAGAGGGCCGTTGGTGGTCAGCGTCTGGCTTGGGCTGTGGCCTGAGCTGTGCGCCACCTGCCATTTCCCCCAGACAGTTCTGTGGAGCAATGGGAAGAGCGAGTGGTCTTCAAGGTTACGCATCTGCCACGGGAGACCATAAAGCCACCCTGCCCTGCTGATGGGTGTCAAAATGTTCTGAAAGAGCCATTTTTCCTGTTTATTCTTCATACAGTGGAGAACAGCCATGCGCTGCAGTGTGATGTTTCCACCAACAGTAGGCCAAATTCCACAGTGGGCACCCGTGGCCACCTGTCTTGAGTGCCTCATTTTCTCTTTTCTATCATTTTATCCATCATAGTGTGTAAACATACAAAATCCTGGACTCATATTGCCCGTAAGAGGCTACATCAAGTGACAGACCTGGAAGGGAGACTAAAAGTGAGGGAGGAGCGTGAAGCTGGCAGATCACTGATAGCTACTGCTCACCCGTCATTTGCAACAAAGTTATAGTCTTAAGGGAAAAAATGAGTTGGTAAAGTCTGCTTCATTGAAGGCGATGAGACCGGCAGAACTTCAAGAACAATCCATATCAGACACGGAGAAATTCCTACTGACCCAAATTGAAAATCAGACACCTGATGAAATATGTCTTCTGCAGCATGAAGATCATGACTTAAAGCCAAGAGTTTATCTGCAGTGTTCAAAGGCTGGAAAAGACTAGGATGTTGAATTCCCTGCTAACTATAGGATTATGAGCTAACATAATTTCCTGCTAACTCGATTCATGAATTTTTAACTCATGATGTGAAAGGGAGCATTGAGCCTGTAAGTGCTGATGTGAAGGCAACTGAAGCACTGTGGGAAGGAAGATGAGCTGGCTGGAGGAAGATTATTGCCAAAGCAAATCCTTTATCCCACTGATGTTTGTGCGGGGGTGAGATCACTTGATAATGCAGTCACCTAGTGGCCTATCTCAGCGTGTTTCCACTCCATGATGTGAGACTTGGTCGTATTAGCAGCCCATGGAATCCTATTGTGCTTGTCCTTTTGTATCCCCTGATCCCACTGGCTTCTCCATTTAAGCTGCCATAATACAGCATCCTGTATAATGTACAAACAGTAGAAATAAATTTCTCCCAATTTTAGATAGTGGAAAGTCCAAGATGAAGAAGCCAGTAGATGGAGTCTACATGGTTCTTCATGGGTGGAGCCTTCTAACTCGCCCTCATTCGGCAGATGGGGCAGATAAACTCTCTGAGGTCTCTAAGCACATCAATCCTGTTCATGAGGCCAACTCCAGACCAATTATCAAGTTAAGAGCCCACATCTTAGGCTCTTGCTTTGGGGTTTGGTTTCAGCATTTACAGTGTGATCAAGAAAAGCAGTACACATTTACATTTATTATTATAAAAGAGACATTGCCATGAATTCCTCTCAAAATAGCACCTCTTCGATTGAACACACCTGTTCCTGGCCACTGTTGGGAGCAGTTCAGGACAATTTCATGAATGTCTTGAGTGGCCCTGTTGAATATGCCTTGATGTCCAGAACTGACTGAAAACATTTGCCTTTCCTGGTCACTTTGGAGGTAAGAAGTTACACAGAGCTAGGTCCAGGCAGGAAGGTGGATGCAGACACTGGGATGTTGAGCAGCTGGCTTTTCTCCATGTGGCGCTCAGGCAGCATTTGCTGTGCTTTTCGTCACACTGCAATGACACCTATTAGGAGGAATCCACACCTGCTTAGGAGCATCGCAAGGAGGATGAGACAAGTATATTCGAGGCATGAGCAAGGGAGGGTGTTTTGACAAAGATCAATAGCAGTGTCTTACTTTTTTTTTTTGTTTTGGGTTTTTTTAAGCTTTTTTTGAGACAGGGTAGTTTGTAGTTCTAGCTGGTCCTGAACTCAGCCTCAAACTCAGCAATCCTTCTGCCTGTGCCTCCCAAGTGCTTGGCTTACAGACGTGAGTCACCATGCCCAACACTGGTATGTGGTACTGATGGGCTGGTGGACGTGGCATGAGTCTCCACGCCTGGCATTATTGTACATGGTTACAGGGGATCAAACCCGGGATCTTGTGCTTGCAAGACACACTGGAACCACTGAGCTAAATCCCCAGCTTCTTACTACGGCATTTTAAATGTGAACATTCATGTTTTCAGTAACCCCTTGAGTGGGAGAAGCACCTGCGGACCCCAGCATCACCCAGTTATTTAAGAAACTGAACTTTATAGTCACTGTCATCAGGTGGCACCAGATTCCCTTGTGCTTTGCTTTTTTATGGATGACTCAAATTCTGGATGGTGCTCCTCCTGTTTCTAGAGTACTCCAAGTCACCTGGAAGCTATATCTAATCCTTGTGTCTTCAGAATGCCTGCTGCTTGTTCTGTCAAAGTTCACAGTGTCTTGGTTGTGTTGAGTGACTGACCGCTGGTCACAGTAAAGTCTTGTAGGTTACTTGGCCCCTGTGTGTAATTTTGTGGCACAAATTCTTATCCACACACAAAAGGAATGGAACAGCATTAACACTGCTCAGAGCAGACTCAACTTGTGCTGGAACAGAGGCCACTTCTGGACCTCAGACCTCTTGAGAACTACACAAGTTTCACTCTTCTGTCTAGAGCTCAGCGTAAGGCAAGTAACTCAGTTAATGGTAGTTTAATGTTTAGGGGTTGTTTGTTTTGTTTTGGGTTTTTTTTTTTTTTTTGAGATGTAGTTCAGGCTGGCCTTGAGTTCAGTAGGTAGCCCTCAAATGCTGAATGTTGCCCTTGCCTCAGCCTTCTAGGAGCTAGGATTACAGGTGTGCACCACTTTGCCTGGCCTGCCTAAACAGTTGAGGGATATTATGATTGATAGCTACCTGTTCCCCACAAACTTCACGTGCTCATAGGCAGGGCTTTTGGAGCATGGGACTTGGAGCTGGCTTGCTGTTAGGAGGCACAGTCTGGTCAGAAGAGCGAGGTCTGTCCACCTCCTGCCTTCCTTCATGCCACTGCCTGCTCTGTGCCATTTTTGGAGTGCTCTTCTGCCATGGTCACCCAGCCTGGAGCCAGCCAGCTGGGGGCTGAAACCTTGGCCCACCATCAGCCAAAGGAAAACTTTCCTCCTTTCAATTGTGGGTGTTGGTGGCTGAATCCCAGCAGGGAGAAGTCTTATACTGGTACAAATCCCCATTATGGAGTGCAATCATGATGTGTATATTTAATGTACCAAGAAAGATAATTAAAAAAAAAAAAAAAAGAAAGAAAAAAATGCTCAGTGTGACCAAGAGAAGGTTCCTGTTGTGACCTGCGTAGGTCACTAGGACTGAGCTATACTCTAGTGTTCCACTAGTGTGTCGGCTTCTTATCACCACCATAGCACAAGACTTACTTCTGAAAGATCAGTCCCCGAAAACTGGCAACTGCAGCCCTGGCACTCAGGGAAGCAGGATGGGAAAAGGGCAATGTGAAGTTCAGAGGTCTGCAGAGGTCATGTGGAAGATCGGGGAGAAGGGCCAGGGCTTCAGGAATTAACACAGCAGCACAGGGACCTGGTGCCGGGGAACCGGAAGGACCCAGAAAAGCTCCAGCCTGAACTCGGCAGTAACAACAGAGCCAGAGGGAAGCGGAGGGAACCGAGGTATCTAGAGGTTATAGTAGGTGCAACTCGAGTAGACCTGACAGAGGGGAAGAAATAAAAATTGAGATCAGATTTCTTTCAGGGTGCAGGCTGAGGACTCGAGTTCCCCTCTAGAGCACACTTATGGGCCTGGCCTCACAGAATCCCTCTTGTCTTCAGAGTCACCAGTCGTAAGTGGAATCATTTCAGTCTGCAGATTTTGCCTCTTTTCCCATGTCCCATCGGCCTGGCAGACTCTGCATCTTTCCTGTCCCTCTCTGAAGGAGCCGGTGATTATGCTGGGCCTGCTGGGTAATCCACAATAATCTCTATAACCAGCATCCCACGTGGAGGTCTCTGCCACATAAAGACACCTGTAATCTGAGGTTCCTGGAGTTAGGATGGGAACATCACCAGGAGCAAGGCATTGTCGTGTCTCCCGCTGATGTGGAAACTAGCGAGGTCCCTGCGCCTCAGTTTCTTCTCATGACTGGAGGCAGACATTACATTTTCATTATAATAT
>PVIR01011024.1:27392-48502 GCA_004026965.1 Petromus typicus | reverse complement strand
GATGGAAAAGAGAATTAGGAAAGAAGCTGAGTGTAGGTCTGATCCATGCCACCCTGGGTAACAAAGATAGCAAGCCTGAGCTTACCATCCTTTTATTACAAGTAACAAATGACCCAAAATGTCCATCAGCAGAAGACTGGATACAGAAGATGTGGTTCTTTTATAGAATGGAGTATTACTCTGCCATTAAAAATGATAACACTGAGTCATTCATACTCAAATGGTTGTACCTTCAGGACATCCTCATAAGTGAAATAAGTAGGTCACAGATGTGTAAATATGATATTTTTTCTCTGGAATGAGAAAATAAAGACGTAAATGAATTCTAGTATATATAATGGATATTGTGAAAGAGAAAATATTTATAGGGTGTAGGGGTAAATAACAAGAGGAAAAAGAATATGATAGTAATAAAAGAAGGAAATAAAGATTATGTATATAGGGGGTGGGAGTTGTAGGGTGGGTGGGAAAATGAGAAAAAATGAGAATCAAGTCATGGCATATTCTGGAACAAACTCTCAATGTTGAATACAAAGATGATGTGTATTCATAATGTACCAATAAAAATTTAAATTTTAAAAAATGACCTGGAGGGCAGGGCAGATGCTGGCAATAGTCCTTAAGGACTTACGTAAATGAAGATCTTTAAGTACTTCTATTTTGGAGCTTATACCATATGGGACTGCTGGAGTCTTTGTTGTTACCAGAGGTAAAGACAGAAATCAAGTCCTCAGGTCCGGGTATATCCTAGCGGGTCTGCAGGCAGGAAAGCTTGGCCCTGTCATAGTATTCTCAATTATGCAATAGCATTGCTCCCAACAAGTTAGTATCACCTTTTTAGGTGTGTGCATACCTACCTACCTTGGGAGCGGCTCCCCTACTCCACTCTGGTATTTAGATGATCAAGTATCTACCTGACCTCCTGCTTGCAATCTCAATAGAAGTTCTGAACAGAACTTTTGGGAATTTTTTATCCACAGAAACTAAATACACTACGTGTTTACTGATCTAAGCCTCTGAGTTTGCCATAATTCATTCCTTAGGAATAGGTGACTAGTATAGAGTGTAAGAGAACAATGTGAGTGGGATGTTTTATAAATATATTTAGAGTGACCAGTGATTTTGCTTTGATGAAGTGACCCAGAGTATACAACTAAAGGACCTAACAGTGGTCATGGACATCTGAAAGCAGACTATGGCAGTAAGGGTAATGAGCAAGGAAAGAGCCATGTCATCTGGAGCACGAAAGGGTGGGAGAGAATTTTAGAGGAGAAAGTGAAGACAATGTGTTTAGAATGGCAGGAGAGGAGATCACTGCAAAACCTACGACTTTCATTTTCATGGGAAGATATGAATGACATTTTAGTGGGAGCATCACATGATCTGACTTAAGATCATGATTGTCATATTAAGAATAATGTAGAAAAGCAGTAGGAAAGGAATAGGGCCCGTTAGAATTGTGCAATAACCCAAGTAAGAATACAAGCATAGGACTAATAAGGATGGAAGTTATGTGGTGTGATTGGATTTGGAATATATAAACTGCTGGTGATTGGCTCTTAACTTCTATATAATCCTCTGTGTATGTTATATATTGTGAAATAGAAAATACTCAAAGCGAAATGGGATGAAAGGGGGAAAATAATGAGATTATAACAAAAAAGTAAGGAAATAAATTTTATGTATATGGAGGGGCGGTAGGGTGGGTAGGGCTATGGGAAAAAATGAGAATTAAATTGTGTCATATACTAGTACAAATTCTCATTGCTGAGTGCAATCATGATGTGTATATGTAATGTACCAATAAAGTTTTCTTTTTCTTTTCTTTTTTTTTTTTAAAGCAGGCTAAATATCTATGGCAACAGGGTAAAGAGATCACAGATGGAAACCCCTGAAACTTTCAATCAGAATAACACTTTATAGATTGATTATCTCAAGGATCTCATCAGAGCAACAGAAAACTATCACCAGATAGAGGAAGGAGTGGTTTGGAAGATGTTGACCAATGAAAAAAAAATTCAGTTATATAGGAAGGATATATTTAAAAGTCTCTTACAAAACAGCGACTTTAGTTAATACACAATACCATATTTTAAAAAATTGCTAAGATAATAGGTATTTAGTATTCCCACAACATGAATAATTTCAGAATATATATCTGACTTTTTAAAGGCACTACACAGTGTACATATATTCAACACATCGAATGGGTGAATATAATTTTATCTCTCAGTTTAAATAAATTAACAAATAGAATTGGCAGCAAAAAAAGGGGGAAAATGAGTGAAAAGGAAGAGTGTTGAAGTCTGAAGAACTTTTTAGTTTTTTAACAGAATAGGGAAAAATAAGACTGTGAACTGAATAGTTTCTGTTTTGTGGTGTTCTGGAATGCTTTGTTATGAAAAAATCTAATAGTGCTCATAGCTATCAATTGCAGATTGTAAGACAATATTTTTTACTATCTACTTGAATTTATTTGTAGTGGACTTATGTAATGTACATTATGATTTAGTGAACACTAAAATGTTTATATTATAAAATCATAAATTATGTCCTTATATCCTTTTGCTGCAGATAAAATTGAGAGTCAGAATTTCAGTGATTTTTATAATATGTACCCTAGGTACACAGGGGTAAAGAGAATAGATCCCACATATCTTAGTCATCCTTCCAATAATTATATGCCTTTAATATTTCAGTAATTTATAAAATGATTACTTTAGTTATCATTAAGTTGGATATTACTCCTGAAGACCAGTTTTCAAGAGCTAAATTTTTTTTTTTTTTGAGACAGGGTCTCACTTTGTGGTTCAGGCTGGCCCTGAGCTCAGCCTCCAATTCACATCACAGCAATCCTCCTGCCTCTGCCTCCCAAGTGCTGGGATTACAGGTGTGAGCCACCACGCCCGGCACTGTGGTATGTGGTACTGGTTGCTGTTGGGCGTGAGTCTCCATGCCCAGTATGATATGTGGTTACCGGGGAATCGAACCTGGGCCCTTGCGCTTGCAAGACAGGTGCCGGAACCACTGAGCTAACTCCCTGGCCCAAGAGCTAAATATTATTCCAGTGTCCATCTGCATGTCTGGTGTAAATTTGAGTTGCTGCTTTACAAAGTATACTCTTAGTTTCTCAAATTATTGTTTCTTTCTCCTTATTCAAGTACTGCTTTAAATTCAGGTAGCACTTTCTTTGACAGGTGAACTCCACATGCCCACTACTGTGACTGTCATTGTCTGTACCATTTATTTACTTTATAACAATGTATCTAATAATAATTATGGTATTTCTTTCCTTTTGCCTAATTTTTATCTCCCATAACACATTATCTCTTCATAAACATAGCCTCAATGAGATCAGTAAATTTGTCTAACTTGCTTGTAAGTTTAAGTCCAATATCTGACATTTAGTATAACTGGCATTTATGTTTATTTTTTAATAAACATTTTGATGAACAAATAAATAGATAAAATAGAGTTTTAAAAACCAAATATTACACTTAAGCAAAATTTCAAATTCTTAACACAGATAATTTAATACAACTTTTGAAGACAAATGATTCAATTTTAATTTTTGTACACTTTAAACTTTTTATTTGGAAATGCTTTCAGGCTTAAGATTATAAAAATAGTACAAAAATTCCTGAATATCTTTCATCTAGTTTCCTCGTATATAAAGATTTTCCAAAGCTGCTTCATCATTTTCTCTCTGTCCTATTTAGTTATATTGCCTCTTTGCCTTGAGATAAGTCAATGTATACAGATCACAAAAATACATATGGTTTTAGGAATAATGTAGTAAAATCACCAAAACTGAGGCATAACATTGCCCAACATCACTAGTGAATCTATAGAACTTACCCAAATATTGGCACCCTGGTGCTTTTGACAAATAATGTGTCTTGGGCTTCATCATTCAATTCTGTATCACCCACTGGATTTAGTTGTCAAAGTTTTTTATTCTAGAGAAGTTTCTGAGTCTGTAGTGACCTCGATATATCCTAGATTGTCTCTCAGTTTAGACTTACTGCGTGTTTCCTCAAGATCAGACTCTGTTCTGGAAGGAATGATAACAGATACTGTTCTTCTAAGTATACAGTATCAGGAGGCATATGATAATCATCTCATTGCTGGCAATATTAATCTTTGCACTTAGTTATGGCACTATAAATTTGTCAATTATAAACTCACTATTTTTCATTTGTTATTAATAACATTTTTGGGAAATCACTTGCGATAATAAAGACATCTATTTTGTACTAAGATTTCTGCTAGTTTTATTGATAGTTCTTAATTGAAACATTTATTGTTATAGTGGGACTTAATTTTTTTCTGATTCTCTCATTCATCTACATGTATTATTGAATATCTTACTGTTGGAAGGAGTGTTGTCTTCTTCATGAGTTTGGTTATATATTCATATAAATAAAATCTCATTAATTTTTAAAATATATTTATCTTGACAATCAAATGTCTAAGACTGACCCCTAAAAATACTTCCTCTACTTGTTTCTCATTTCCCTCACTATTTGGTCATTACTGAAGTTACTAGCACCTGAAAACAGGTGTTCTAACCTCCACTTGAACCTACCCTGGGAGCAATCGCTTTTACAAGGTGTCCTTCTCCCATGAAATGAAGACTATGATTCAGAAACCAGATATTTGGAGTCTAAGGATGCTTAATGGGATGAGGGAGCATTGTGTCTAGGACATCTCAGTGAACACAGAGAGAAAGCATTCATTTGTACACACACAAACACATATCTATTTCTTTGCCTATCATTATACATTTTAAAAGAATGATTTTATAATGATGTGGCCAATTCCAATGTAACATTGAAGACATCATTCTATGTTCCCCCTTATGTATAACTTGCTTTTCTGGCAGACAACCTTTTTCTTGAAATCTGCTATGTGTTACTTGTGTTGTACTACAAAATGTTTCAAATAGTCCAAGAATTGATAAACTATAAAGACAATTAAAAAACAAATCAACAAACTAGATTAAATATTTGTTTTACTGTTTGTAAACTGATTGCATAAAATCAATATTCAGTGTTCCAAAGTTCTTTGACTTATCCTTCTGTAACACTTAATGTGATTATCTGTTTTGCTTTGTTTGTTACGTGGTCTTGCTGTGTAGTTTAGGGTAGCTTTGAGCTCACTATGTAGCTAAGGCTGAGCCCTAATTTGAGGAGTTCCTCCTGGGTCAGCCTCCCAACTGCTAGGATCACAGGAGGTGTGCCACCACACCCAGAAATACGGTTATCTTTCCTCATTTAGAATACATTAGGCTCATTGGTTTCTGCAGCTATTCCACTTTGGTTTTTCTCAACCTGGTTGAATTTATTTGTTAATTTTTAGTTTTAATTTGTAAATTTTTACAGGTTTAGTGTATGAAACATCATTTTGGTACTAAGATTAGAACTATGTAAATAGTACAGCTACAAAATTGCCTTCCATTTCCCCCTATCTCCAAGCATTTGTTTCCATTTCTTCTCTCCTGCTTGTTTAAAACCTTATTCTTATTTTTTTAAAAACCTAATTCCTAGTCACCCTGATCATATATAATTTTTGGTTTATTTTTCTATAGTTTGCTTTGCACAGTAAACAAATACATATTGTTTCTATTTTTTTTAAATTTTTTTTTTAAGGTTTTTTGAGACAGGGTCTTGCTTTGTGGTTCAGGCTGGCCCTGAGCTCAGCCTCCATCACATCACAGCAATCCTGCTGACTCTGCCTCCCGAGTGCTGGGATTACAGGCGTGAGTCACCACACCCGGCACTGTGGTATGTGGTTCTGGTTGCTGCTGGGTGTGATTCTCCATGCCCAGTATAGATATGTGGTTAGTGGGGAACGAACCCTGGCCCTTGCGCTTGCAAGACAGGCACTGGCACCCCTGAGCTATATCCCGGCCTTCTATTTTTTCTTAAATAAAAATTTATATATGCTCAATATTTCTTACTTAGCTTTGAAAAATTTTACATAAAAATACTATAGTCATTTTATATTAGTTTGTAGATCTTACTGATTCCTTTTACAGCTATATAGTACTCCACACATAGTATTTCATTGGATGAATATTTTATCGTTATTTAGTCCCTGTGTCACATTAGGGATTTTGACATTGTTTCAAATATCTTGTAGTTACAAGCAATACAGTGATGAGTAAACATTTGCATATGTATTTTTTTTTTTTAATGAGACAGAGTCTTGCTTTTGTAGTTCAGGCTGGCCCTGAGCTCAACCTTGAACTCACAGCAATCCTCCTGCCTCTGCCTCTCAAGTGCTGGGATTACAGGCGTGAGCCACCATTCCCAGCATCGTGGTATGTGGTTACTGGGGCTCAAACTCAGGCCTTTGCACTGGCAAGGCAGGCGCCTGAACCACTGAGATAAATCCCCAGCCCTGCGTATGTATTTTTGAATTGTTGGATGTGTAACTTCAGGATAAATTCCTAAATAAGTTGTCAGGGTTGAAAGGCAAAGGGTAAGACTTTTGTTAGATACTTATCAAGTCCCTTCTTTATTTTATTTATTTACTTTTTTAAGAGTCCTGGTCTTGGTTTGTAGTTCAGGCTGGCCCTGAGCTCACTATGTAGCCCAAGCATGCCTTGAACTCACAGCAATCCTCCTGCTTATGCCTCCCAAGTGCTGGGATTACAAGTATGAGCCATGCCCAGCACTGAAGTATGTGGTACTGGGGAATCATACTCAGACTGTGCTTGCAAAGCAGACACTGGAACCACTGAGCTAAATCCCTAGCTCTCAAGTCCCTCCTTTAAGTCTATACCAATGTACACACTTGAGGTCATCACACTAGCAATGTATGAGTGTGTTAGATCATACAGTCTCCCCAACAAAAATGTTGCCATACTTATTATTTTTTCTAATCTGACAGATGAAAAATAGCTTTATGTAGTTTCAAATTGCATACTGTACTACGAGTGAGATTGAACAGCTTTTCACATATTTACAAGTCATGTTTATATTTCCTTTTGCAAATTGTTCCAATCTTTTGCCAATTTTTCTATCAGGCTTTTGGCATTTGTCCCTCTTGATTTTAAGAGCTATTTATAAATTATAGACATTAATCTTTTCTGGATATATATTGTTAATATTTTCTTCAACTTTTTTGGTGCCTGTTGCTATCTGAATTTTCATTTTTAAATAGTTCATTTAGCTCTTAGATATAAAAGTTCCTACCAAGAGCTACTATTCATCTTGACCTCTCATTGTCCTCTCTCTCTCTGCATTGCAGAAAAATACAAATATTTCTATGTTATATTTCTAATTGCCACACACACACACAACACACACACACACACATTTGGAGAAGAAATACATTGGATAACTTCATACCTAGTGCTGAAAATTTTTCAGATTTTTGAATAAAAACCCATCCTCTAGTAGACTCTAATTTTCAGTGTTTAAAGATGTGGATACAAAATCGCTGGTTTATAATTTCTTCCTAATTTAAAAATATTTACACCCTAGCTCTCTTGTTTTCATATTTTGTATGTTGTTTAAAAGTCTGACTTTGGTCTATTTTTACTCCCTTGTAAATCATCTGATACTTTTTCTAGGAAGCCTTCCGAACATTCTCTTCTACACTCGGAAGTCTAAGAGTGTTTCCAGGCTACATCTTTGGTCAACCACTTCTGCTCGTTTTCCGCGTGCCTACGGCTCATATGTGAAGATTTAGATCTTCCCTTGTTTATGAAGAGTTCTTGGATTACAATTTTTCATATAGCTTTGTTCCATTGCCTTTTTTTCCTTGTCAGGAACTCCGGATAATAAACTTTCCCTCTTTTCCTGTCTTCCATTTCAGCCACTTTCTCTGTGCCTCTTTACTTCAGCGACACTTGTCATTATCTTCTCTGTTTTTCTACTTTGATGTATCATAAAATGTTCACTGGTGTCTACCCTCCCTTGGAAACTCTGTAATTATTCTTCAAAACTGTGATAGTTTTCTCTTTTTACTTGTTTCTAGGGTTTAGTCAATTTTAGAATTTTAAATCAGGTTTGGAGTTTCTTCTCTTTTATCGTGTTTTGGGAAGACAAATTTCCAACAAGTGAGGTATTTTGAGATTCTGATTTTGGTTTGATTCTTCCAAAGCATCAGGAAAACAATTTTTTTGTTAGTGAAAAAAAAAAAGTCAACTTGTGAAATCTGGGAATTGGTGTGATATAGCTAGGCATTCACTGTAGTTAAGAAGCTGACCTTGTGTTCAAAGGAAGGGCATGAGTTTTCTGTCTTCTGTATACCTTATCTGTTTGTGGAAGTATACAATGGAATTGTTTTGACTTTTTGATAGTTTTCAGTGTTCATTAATCTCTTGCTTTCTTGGACCTTTTCTCAAGTCACCCAACCAAAGCTGCAATGTTATAATAGGTTCTTTGTGACACCCTTGGAAAGTCTGTTTGGTTTGTAATTTTTTAAAGCTGTAGAATGGTTAGTTTAAACAAATAAAATTCATTTTCTCATAGTTTGTGAGACAAGAAGTCTTCCATTGGGGTGGAGGCCTGATTGGGCTTTGTAAAGATTCTCATCTTTACACTCAATGTGTCTGCACATGGTGAGGGTAGAAAGGGAGTGAAGTGCTTTCTTTTTAGGACATTAGTCCCATCATATGGGTCCTACTCTCAGGACATCATCTAATTTCAGTTACCCTGCAAAACCTGTCTCCAGGTGCCTTCCCATTGGGGTTAGGATTTAAAGCTTACAAAGTTTAGGTAGACAGAGCATTCAAATGGCCAAACCTTCCTATGAAACTTCCCCACAATTCCATGGTGTTTATTTTCTTTTACTTTAATAGCAACAAAATCAACTTTTTCAATGAAAAGTGTGTTCCCAGCATTCTTTGGCAGGAAAATGCTTGCCTTAGAAAATACTACTTTTAAAAAGTCATTGCTACATTTGCTTCATTGTTTCAATTGTTAGAGTATTAGGAAGATTGAAAGTGTTTAGCAGATAGTATTCCTTGGAAGAAAATTAAATCAATGTTCAGAAAATTTCTTAAACAAAGCCCCAATATTTGCACCAATCATGCTTCAAATGAGACAGGTTTCTGGAGGACAAAGGTGTCATTTAAGGAATAAAACTGACCATTTATTATAAGAACAAATTATTTCAATAAATCCAAGTTGTCAGCTGCATAATGCCTAGTGACACCATCTGATCTGTTCATGTTTGTTTAGAATATTTATCTTGGTCCCTGTGGTTCTGCATTGTGTGACAAGTCCACCTTTTAAAGATGTCCACAATTCAATGATCACTGAACGTTAAGTTCCCAAATCTACACAAGCGTTACTTAAAAGTTACTTTGCCATTAAAAATGATAAGATTGAGTCATTCAGACTCAAATGGATGTACCTTTAGAACATCCTCATTAGTGAAATAAATAGGTCACAGATGTGTAAATATTGTATCTTTACTCTGGTATGAGAAAAGGAAGATGTAAATCAGTTCTAGTATATACAGTAGATATTCTGAAATAGAAAATATTTAAAAGGAAAGAGGGTGTAGGGGTAAATAATGAAGCAAAAAAGAATGTGATAGTAATAAAAAAGGAAACAAAGCTTATGAATATAGATGGTGGGGATTGTAGGGTGGGGTAATGGGAAAAATGAGAATCAAGTTGTGTCATTTACTGGCATAAACTCTCAATGTTGAATGTGATGATGATGTGTATATATAATATACCAATAAAGATTTGAAAAAAAAAGATTTTTCCTTAAAGCTCATATTTTTATTATAGTTTGTATCAAGGTAGAAGAATCTCAGGTGAGCTGAAGAAATACTGCCATGCCACAAATACTCCTTTCAGTCAAAGGTGCAGACATTTCAGAAGTACTGAATGTACTTCCCTCAGGGGAAGATAACATCCTTGTTCTCTGGATACAAATATCTCTCAAAACTGACTTCTTCATGAGATCCATTTAAAACTTATAGCCTCAAACTAAATACAGAAGTCAAAGAATCCAGTTACTTAATGATGTTTCATTGGAAAAATTCATTTGGTTACATGTGTAATAGACATCCTCTCTCTAGTTTAGTGCTACAGGAAGTAGAGGTCTTGGTTCTCTACACAGTTTGACCTTTTATCCAATAATTACTCAGAAGTTCTACCCTTTTGTCGCTGAAGGCTTGAACTATTTATCTGAGTGTAACGTTGGAACAATGACTTCCACACCTGGCTAATAGCCTTTCATTATACCTCTTTCACTGACAATAAAGAGCCATATGCCCTCTCCTTTATTGTAAAAATCAAAATTTCCCCTTGAGCTATCTCGTAATCTACTCCATCCCCTGGTTAAACTTTTTTTATATTATAAAACAATTTAAATAGCTGAAACACATATACATATACCTCCTAAAATAAATCAGACTTTGTTTTAAACCTTAAACCAATATGGTTTTCATGACAAAGCCAAATGTTTCTCATTAATTTCCTCTGATCATTGCTAAAATTCAAAGCTCATCTGATGTTTAAAACCTAGATGCATGTTTACTGGAAAAAGAAAAAGTTTTACATAAATATTGTATAACACAAAGATTATTGAATTGTGTTCATCCTAATTCTGTCATTATTCATATGTAATACCTCCATAACAATTATTGTTGCTATACTATTTTCTTTATTATAAAAATATTAGGACCATCTGTAGAAAATGTAGCAACATCTTTTCATAATACTTGTCATTCTTCCCTGGCTGGAACAACTAATAGTCATCATCATTTTTTAATGCAAGTCAAACCCTGAAATTAATAATAAGCTGATCATTAGAGAAAAAGACAATATGGTTGCATGAAATTCAAAACCTAAGTATATGAAACTAATATAATGTGAAAAGATTAAAATTCAATTATATTGAATTGCTGTTTTGATTAATCCTTTTTCTCCTTGAACTGATCAAACCAGCTGATGTTGACATTATCCTAAATCTATTTCCAAATATTTTTAACTTAGTTTTAAAACCAAGTTTATTAAATACCTTTCTAAAAGACATTTTTCTGCTATTTTTCAATTCTAAGGAAAATGGTAGGAGAAAAATTTCTTCTAAATTATTCTACAACAAACAGTGATATTACCTTTTAGTTTCAAATAATCTTGTTATTTGACTGGTGGTAGTGAAAACCTTAGGGTATTTATGTTTTTCCTTTCAATAATATTATTGTTTTGTCAAGGAAATTTAATTTTATTGAACATTTTTTTTTAGCTAAAAGAAAGCATGAGTGTTTCTGAGAACAAATGTTTCTGTTGTAGATTCATGGAGTCTCCCAACTAGTAGAGGATTAATTAACCATGAAAACAAAGAACTAGTGGCCATTTGCTGCTATAGTCTGCTACAAGGCCCTCTTCAAGCCTCTGTCACCATCATCCCACACACAACACTTATATTTTGGCACTGATATCAGGAGCTCCTGCCTTTTGTACATGTTCTGTTTTGTCTGTAAGCATTATTGGTGGCCATTTTTTACTTTCCTTTAAATTTCGATACATCCTTGATCATTAAAAAATATTTACTAATTTGTAAGATAAACTTGTTTTTAACAACAAGGGAAGCTATAAATATTAATTTACAATGTCACTTCTTACCATTATTGTGTACTCTTTAAAAAGGCTTTTAGAGACCTTCCTACTGCTACTACATAAGAAGTGGTCTGGTATGAGAATTAAGTTGTGTCATATACTGGTACAAATTCTCATTGTTGAGTGCAATCATGATGTGTATATATAATGTACCAATAAATATTTGAATTGAAAAAAAAGAAGTGGTCTGGAGACATTGTTGATGGGTGAGTAATAGCAGTTACTGTGAATAAGTGGATCACGAAGCAGATTAGTGTATGAACAACTGAATCTGCCAGTACATGATAAAAGACTCTAACAGACTCATTTGAAGATGATATATTTTCTCCTTTTTGTCAGCTTCTCAAGTTTCTGCAATTGTTGAACATGGTGACAGATTTTCTTCCAAAAATGTCTCTCGTATGTGTAAAATGTATTTATAATACATATACACATACATACACAAACACACACAAAAATGTAATAGAGTACATAATGATCTTCCACTTAACAGAACCTCATTGACACCTTTCCATATGTACACCTGTAACAACCTCAGCCATGAAGAAATACTTAGCTGGAAATTGTGAAGAGTGACTGTAGTACCAACTGTTCAGGAGTCTGAGACCAGAGACTGGCTTTAAGCTCTGAACTAGGGCCAGCCTGGATGACATAAGGAAAAACTATCTTGGTAAAAAAAAAAAAAAAAAAAATGTTTTCAAACAGAATTAACAAATCATTTAAATAGTCACACAACTTGTCTAAATTGGTACCATCTCAATGATGCAAGGATTTTTCCACTTACATAAGTAAATGAAAGTAAAACACCATGTAAATAGTTTCAAGAATATAAAATTCATGATTATCTCAATAGATGTAGGAAAACTTTTGACAAAATCTAACATCCCTTCATGATAACAATACTGAGGACAATCTATACAGGAAGACTTTACCTCAAACTGATAGAAGCCATATATTATAAATCTATAGGACAACATCATGCTGAGAAGGGAAAACTAAAATCTGTCAGGATCTGTGGATGACTTACTTGGATTTAGGACTTAATTACTTGGACTTTTGGGTGTCTTCCCTGCTCTTCAGGATCAACTACTGGAATTATGGCAGACATCTGTCCCACCCTGTGGGATTTTTTTTTTTTAAGGTTTTTTGAGACAGGGTCTCACTTTGTGGTTTAGGCTGGCACTCAGCTCAGCCTCCAACTTACATCACAGCAATCCTCCTGCCTCTGCCTCCCGAGTGCTGGGATTACAAGTGTGAGTCACCACGCCCGGTACTGTGGTATGTGGTACTGATTGCTGCTGGGCGTGAGTCTCCATGCCCAGTATGGTATGTGGTTACTGGGGATCAAACTCGGGCCCTTGCGTTTGTAAAACTGGCGCCAGAACCACTGAGCTAAATCCCCGGCCCCACCCTGTGGGATTTTAAACTACAAGGATTACTGCACTAGGATTATTGGCCTTAAGATTTACTGGGACTTATTGGGATTTAAGGATGTCTGCTGTGCTTTATGTAATCTTCAACTATAGGGATTATTGTGGGACCGCCCTGTTTTATGCATGCTAGGATTATGGGTGTGAAGGTTCAGTACCAAATAAAGGTGCAGCAAGCTCCAGGGATTGCCCTTTTCTGCATGTGTCATATTGGCCTTTGGCTGCTGCTGCTCAGAGTAGCAAGAGTCGAGCCTGGGATCAGCCTTTTTCTCAAGGTTCCAAACTTGTTGTTTGTTAATCTTTTTGCTGTGGGATTCCTGGGGGAATGAGCTTGCCATGAGAATTCTGGCTGTGTCCTCTTCCCTGGATTCCCACAGAAATCTTTCCCTCTAAAATCAATAATGAAATAAGAATATCTACTATCACCACTCCTGTTCAATATTGTACTTGAAATTTTAACTAGAGCTTCCAGGAAGAGAAAGAAAGCAAAAAATAGAAATAGGAAGGGTGAAAGTCAAATTATCTTTATTTGCAGGTAATATTTCATATAAAAACACCAAAAGATTCAGAGAGGATTAAAATTGAACAAAGTGGCAAGATACAAAGTCAATACACAAAAATCAGAAGCATTCCTATGCCCCAGTAATTAATCCACTGAGAGAAATGTCAGATAATTCACATCATGATAACATAAAAAATTTAAATACTTAGGAATCACTCTAACCAATGATTTGAAAGAATTTTGTAGTAAAAACTATAGAGCTTTGTTGAAAGAGATTAAAGAGGACATCAAAATGGAAAGATATCCCTTGTGTCTGGAGGGGTAGAAATAACATCATTAAAGTAGACATATCACAAGTGATACAAAAAATTAATGAATCTCTATTAAATGGCCAACAACTAAAAAATAATATGGGAATCATCACATGGTATTACATCAAATTTTGTGCATATCTAAGGAAACAATAAAAATAATAAATAAAGTACAGCATGGGAAAAATGTTTGCCAACTATTCTTTAGATAGAGAAGTAAAATATAGAATATATAAAAATTGAAAAGAATGTTTCCCAATGAAGATAAATGACCCAATTTGAAAAAGCAGGCAAATGAGATGAATAAACCCTTCTCAAAAAAAAAGAACTTCAAAGGGCAAGGTATGCTTCTATATTCATTTTAAAAATAATCGTTAGTTATAAGAGAAATGTAAAGCAAGACAATTCTGGGATTCATCTTACCTGAGTCAGAATTGCTATCAAGATCACAGAGAACAACTAATGCTTGCAAATTTGAAGGGTGAAAGGAATCCATTTACATATAGACACAACGTTTTACTCAGCCATAAAGAAGCATGAAACCGTGTCATTTGCAGGATAAAGAAAGGTGCATCTTGAGATCATGTGTTAAGTGAAATATCAGAAATAGAAAAGGATATATATATATATATATAATGATTTCCCTTATATGAAAAATTCAAAATATGAATACATTGTAGAGGAAAATAAAGAAAATATTGTAGGAAACATAGAAATAGACTTTGGAAATCAATAGGGGACCTGGGAGGGTAGGAATATAGAGTACGGGAAGGAGGTAAACAGAATATGATCAAGAATACATTACTGATTAATGAATGTACTAATTTCCTAAAATGATTGTTAACTATTATATACCTCAAAAATACACTATAAAAACAAAAATTCCCATAAAAAACCCATTTATAAGCTATTGCTGATTCAGTGACACTTACTGAAGTTTGTAGTAAGTGTATTTCCAAGATAACATCTGTTTTATTCAGTCATGCTTTCTCACAACAAGGTCTCATGATGGTTGTCTATAAGAAAAAGGAAAAATGGATGTTCAGGTAAATTTGTCCATTGTTGCAATTTTGGGTTAGAATTTGGCATTAAAGGTATAAATTGCTTGTTAGAAAAAGTAATATCTCCTAATTATATCACATCAAGTTAAAACAAAATTCCCGAGTGTATTGGGAAGAGCACTTCCCGGGCTTAGCATGTATGAAGTGTTACTTGCTTTTCATGATCCGAGTTCTACGTTTGTTATGCAGATCTCTAAGGTGTTTATTGAGATTACACTTAAAAATGTACTCAACATGATTTAGGTGACAGAAAACAAGAAAGCAAATGCTTGATTCTAACTGACAGCTTTGAGAATGAGACATGCACCCACTGAGGACTGCGTCACCTGGGTGAACAAGCTGACCTGAGGCAAAAGGTAGGAAATCACTGACTCTGTACTAGGTAGAGTCATGGAAAACCTTCAGCGGACACAGAACTTAAGCTAGATGAGTAAGATTTTATTAGGAGTCAAGAGAAAGAAATAGCATTTCTAATAAACAAGACAATAAGAGAAAAATATATAGAAATGAAAGATAAAATTGTCCACAGAATTCCATTGCACAGGCAATGCGTGTTTATAGTAGTGCTCTGTTAGGAAAGATGCGTGAGGTTTTCTGGCAAACATATGTCCATCATCAGTATCATCAATGCGTTGTGTGTTCTGCCTCTGATTTGTTCTTGACAAAAGGTAGACATGACACAGGAAGCAAAACTATGGCAGAAGGCACCTATGAAAACACTGACTACAGTATTAAGATCAAGAGAAACCAGTGGAGGACAGGAAGTCTATGGAGACAATGAAAAAGACAGCAACTGGAGTGAAAATACTCAAAACACTCTGGACATACCAACATGGGTATGTCTTTATTATTCTGTAACACAAATGTGTTCTAATAAAATTTTAAAAAGAGAAGTGGCTCTTAGAGCTCATGGAGGGTAACACAGGATTGTAGCATTTTTGTTGGCAACTTGCCCTCATAAAAATAGAAGTATCACCAGAGATATCTGGCAGGACATCAGTGACCCTGTGCTCAGAGTTCTGGGGGAAGATCCTTCAGTTAGAAATATTTGGAGTCAAGGGGGAGAGACTTGATTTTGCTGAGAGATAATATGATTTAGTGGTTAAGAATTTAGACTCTGGAACATGGCTGTCTTGTTTACAACCACTGCTTTTACTGTTGGGCTGTGGATAAGCTTCTTAATCCTGTTTAATTTTGTCCTCTCCTTTATAAAATGGAAAACTAACCATGCCTGCCTCATAAAAGGATTATAACTGTTACAGCATTACTATATGTCGGATGCATAGAACAACTTGGACAGAGGCAGAGAAATGAAACCCTTGGGAACTATTTACAAGTATGGTTGAAGTGCTGGGAGGTTAAATAGGACCCTGAAGAAATTGAGAGATTCACAAGAGCTCCCATTACCATCCTGTCAAACCAGAAGGCAAAAGAAAGAATTCATTTTAACCAAATCTAGGAGCTGAGGCTTTCTAGAAGCAGCTGAATCCAGGAAAAAGACAGTCTCTTGTGGAGATCAAACTTGCAATACACAGGATGTGCAGATATATCCTGGCCCTAGTCCCTCAGGCTTTTACCAGGGCCTCTATGTCCTCAAACATCCTAGGAGTCAGTCTGCAAAGAAGTTTGGGAAATATGTGCTATCAAAGGACAGAACATAGTTCTGACTAATAATAGACAAATGTCAGATTTATCCGTAAATGTTAACAGCCATCAGTTATTTTGTGTTCAACCTGGGATGCGACAGTTACTTTTCTTCATGCTTAGATGCAAAGACACATGATACTGGGCTGTTTATAGAAGCTCTTTGAAAAGTGTTACATGGTGTCAAAAATCTATCTTCATCTAACCTTAGCACTGTAGATATTTTGGGCTGGTTATTTCTTTGCCCTGAAAGTTGACTGTTTTCACTATAAGACAAGATGATGAATCTTTTAGATACCGAGTGCTCAAACTACAACCCCAGACCCACTTATTTATCACAAAGTATCACAATTGTAATTAAATCCAAATACTGAGGCTTAAGTTTAGAAAAAATGGATATATTAATATCTTTTTCTTAAAAAAATAACAGAATTTATATAAATAGCTATTCATATAAAAGTTAAAGTTTGCATCCAGCAAGCTCTTGCAGTTAATGTGGTCTTTGCTATGGTGCACATGCTAAGAACTTCTCAAACCTCAGCTCCTACTTTGTAAATTCAAGAGAAATATATGCAGCACTCAGGTGGTCTGTTAGTCTGTTTCTTGTATTGGGTTTGTTATAATTCAAAGCTGAAAGCAGCTGCTCAGAACAAAGAATCTAAACAACATAAGAAAACAGTCCCAAGTGCTTTCACTGACTTGAAATTGTTTAGCAGAGATTTCTACACTTCAAGGATTTAATTCCCAGAAGCACCAAATATGCTGTCCTTTGTCATCCCTTGTGTCTTCTCAAGTGTTGCATGCAGGTCACAGAATACATCTGTGTTGACAGAGCCTTCCTGTAATTTCAATATTTCCAGATTTCCAAAATCTAACCAGTGTATGAAGGAAAGATCAAGTTCTTCAAAATTAGCTTTTTTCTGGAGAAGAAAATAGAGTTGTCTCCATGTTAATGGACTGTAAACATCATTACTGAAGTTCTCTTTGCAGTTGCTACCATGCTAGACAACTCCTTGTAGGTGTCCTCATGGCTTGTAGGATGGTCTGTGAATGCTGTAGGATTTTCTAAATGACTTGTTAGACCTGGAAAATATTTCAGCTGCTCACTTTTAAGGTTTCTTTCTTTCAAAAACCTGAAGTTTTTATCAACTGATTTGATATCATTAAACATTCTCTTCGCTATTTTTCCTATACAGTATAGTTTTTTATTCAGCACATTGAAGTGTAATGTAAAATCTGAAAATAAAAATGAGGTTGCTAAGCTAGGAGGTATCAGTGAGCTGTGAATATCCTTGCCTTTTCCACTCATCAATGGGCTAATTTAATCCAGGGAAGCTACCAGTCTCAGCAAGGATCATCCTCTGCTCAGCCACTGAACATTATTGTCCACAGGTAAAGCACTATATGGTGCCTACACCCTAGCAAGTGCTTGAAACTGTCAAAAATTAAGAACATGAGCCATGATGCAATTCACCAATTTTATGTTATCTTTGAGAATTCATCTAATTTTTGCTGCTTTCTCTGGCACAGAAAGCTTCTTGATGTGAATACAATGAACCTGAAAATCCAATGTTTTGGTCCTTTAAGAAAGAATTATGTGACACCAGATGTTGCCCTCACCATGCCATGGGCTCTATTACTAGTAATTGAAACCATTTGTTTTGGTCTTAAATCTTTGTCGATATCTATCCCTTGAGTTCTTCTAGGTAAAGACACTACTTTGACCAGCTCTTCAAAATTACTGCTACTCTTACATGATTATTTATATCTGTTTTTTAAAAAATTTTTAAAATCTTTATTGGCATATTACATATATGCATCATGATTGCACTCCATAATGGGGATTTATACCAGCATAAGGCACAACTTAATTCTCATTTTTTCCCATAGCCCTACCCACTCTACAGCCCTCCCATATACATAAAATTTGTTTGCTTACTTTTTTGTTACAAACTCATCATTTTTCTCCCTTCTCCCTATTTTACATTGAGCATTTTCTATTTCACAATATACAACATACAATTCTAGGACTCATTTACATCTTTATTTTCTCATAACAGAGAAATGATGCGATATGTACCTATCTGTGCCCTATTTATTTCACTTATGCGGATATACTCAAGGTATGTCCATTTAAGTAGAAATGATTCAAACTTATCATTTTTTATGGCAGAATAATACTCCACTGTGTAGAAGAACCACAGATTTTTTTATCCAGTCTCCAGTTGATGGACACTTGGGTTGTTTCTAAGATGCAGCAGTCACAAATTGGGCTGCTATAAACATGGGTGCACATATGTTACTGTGATGTGAGTCTTTTAATTCTTGTGTGTATATACCTAGCAGGGCAATGGCCAAGTCAAATGGAACCTGCAATCCTAGCTTTTTGAGGAATCTCCAAATTGATCTCCATAGGGGTTGTACGAGTCTACAGTCCCACCAATAGTGGAGAAGTGTTCCTTCTTCTCCGCAGCCTCACCAATGTTTGCTGTTGGCTGATTCTGAAGTGGCACCCATTCTATGTGGAGTGAGATGAAATCTCAATGTTGTTTTCATCTGCATCTCTCGAATGACTAATGATGTTGAGCATTTCTTCATATGCTTCTTAGCTGCTCTTACTTCTTCCTCTGAAAAATATCTGTTTATTTCAGATGCCCATTTTTGAATTGGGTCATTAAATTTGGGTGGGCTGATTTTTTTGAGCTCTTTATATATTCTAGATAGTAGCCCTTTGTCTGAGAAACAGCTGGTAAAGATTTTTTCCCACGTTGTTGGTTGCCTGTTTACACTGTTGGTGGTTTCCTTTGCTGTGCAGAAGCTTTTTAAAAGAATGAGGTCCCATTTGTTGATTTCCTCAGCCAATTCCCATGCTATAGAAGTTTTGTTCATGAAGTCTTTCGCTAAGCCATTGTCTTTGAGAGTTTTACCTAACCTGTTTTGCAGTAGGTTTAGAGTGTCTGTTTTAATATTTAGGTCTCTTATTGACTTTGATTTTAGTTTGGTACACAGTGAAAGAGTTAGATCTAGTTTTAGTCTTTGGCAAGTTAAAGCCCACTTTTTCCAGTACCATTTGTTAAAGAGGCTATCTTTCCTCCATTGAGGATTTTTGGCTCCTTTGTCAAAGATGAGGTGGCTCAATGTATCTGGATTAGTTTCTGGATATTCTAGTCTACTCGATTGATCCTCAGGTCTGTTACTTTGCCAGTACCATGCCATTTTTATCACGGTGGCTTTATAGTATAGTTTCAGGTTTGGAGTTGTAATACCCCCCACCATGTCCCTGTTGCTTAGAATTACTTTGGCTATTCTAGGTCTTTTGTGGTTCCAGATGAAAGTCTGGATTTTTTTCTCTAGATCTGTGAAATATGCTGTTGGGATTTCAATCGGGATTGCGCTGAATGTGTAGAGCAGTTTTGGGAGTATAGTCATTTTGACAATATTGGTTCTTCATACCCAGGAGCAAGGGATGTCTTTCCATTTTTGGATATCATCTTCTATCTCCTTTTTCAGAGTGCTATAGTTTTCAGAGCAGAGGTCTTTCACCTCCTTTGTTAGATTGATTCCTAGGTATTTTATTTTTGGGGCTCCTATTGTGAAAGGGACTGGCTCTCCCATTTCTATCTCAGTGGGTCTGCTGTTTGTGTATATGAAGGCTATTGATTTTTTTGAACGTTGACCTTGTAACCAGCTACGCAGCTAAAATTGGTGATTAGGTCCAGAAATTTTTTAATTAAGTTTTTATTATCCTCTAGATAGAGTATCATGTTGTCAGCAAATAATCACAATTTAACTTCTTCTTTTCCAATCTTTATTCCTTTTATTTCTTTCTCTTGCCTAATTGTTATGGCTACTATTTCCAGAACTATACTGAACAGAAGTGGTGAGAGAGGACACCCTTGTCTTGTTCCTGATCTTAGTGTGAAAGGTTTCAATTTTTGACCATTTAGTATGATATTGGCTGAAGGTTTCTCATAGATAGCTTTTATTAGTTTGAGATAGAGACCATCTATTTTGATCTTTTGTAGAGTTTTGAACATAAATGGTTGTTGTACTTTGTCAAACGCTTTTTCAGCATCAATTGAGATGACCGTATGATTTTTGTCCTTAAGCCTGTTAATATAGTGTATAACATTGATTGATTTACGTATGTTGAACCACCCTTGCATTCCTGGGATGAATCCAACTTGGTCAGGGTGTATAATCTTTTTGATAATTCTCTGTATTCTGTTTGCCAGGATCTTATTGAGGATTTTGGCATCGATATTCATTAGAGATAGTGGCCTGTAGTTCTTTTTTGGTTGGGTCTTTTTCTGCTTTTGGAATCAGGGTAATGGTTGCTTCCAGGAATGATTTTGGAAGTACTGCTTCCCTTTCAATTTCATTGAAGAGTTTCAGAAGTAGAGGTACTAACTCTTCTTTAAAAGTTTTATAGAATTCGGCAGTAAAACCATCAGGTCCAGGGCTTTTCTTTGTTGGCAAGTTTTGAATTACATTTTCAATTTCACAGATTGTTATTGGGGCATTTAACATTTCTACATCTTCTTTATTCAGCTTTGGGAGTTCATATGT